>JAVXUL010100790.1:0-20019 GCA_035590515.1 Trichilia minutiflora | reverse complement strand
GCAGCGTCACGGGGACGGGGCCCAGGTCTAAGCCGAAAGCGCCCGTGGTACCCTGACCGGCAAGTACCCTGACAGACGGTATCAAACGACTGGAAAAAATCGGGGCCTAACCCCCTAAGCGCTTCAACAAAGGTGCCATGGGGGGAATTGAACTCCCAATTCCCACCACCAGGCCACCCCTGGGGGGTTAATAAAATATATATTAATAGATATTTTTTCTAAAATTTTTATTTACTATTTTTGCCATAATATTTAATAAAAAGATACACAATTGACTAAAAAAATTTAAATAAAATCATTATATTTTTATCCTTAATTTAATAGAAATCATCTCAAAATATTTATGTTGATTTTTTAATAATAATAAAAAATCTATATTATTTTATTTAAAATATTAATTTATTATCCTAAATAGATAGGATTATTTTTAATATTTATATAATTTAGTTAGTAACGTATCATATAAATAGCATAAAAATCAATTATATTTATTTAAAATAATCAAAATTATATTAAATGAGAATAAAGATATATATTTTTCATATATATATTCTCTAAAATTATCATCTCACAATATATTCATATAATTTAATTAAATTTTAAAAAATAATAATAATAATTAAAATTTTAAAATAAATTATTAATAAAAATCAAATATCTAATAAAAACCGTATCTAATTTGTTAGAATTTGATTCGATCCTATTTAAAATCGGATCTAAATTTTTAAATTGGATCTTAATCTTAATTAAATAAAAATTTTATTTTTTGAATATTTAATTTAAATTCATATGAATACCCTACAAATTCAAATTTTTTAATCAATGCTAATGTGAGGTTAGAATAGGACATGAAACCAGTACTTAAAAGCTTGGATCTAGTAAAAGTGGTCCGTGCGACCGTCAATGAGAAGGCATGGCATTTGGCGCAAATTCTGGTAGATAGATATATACATATTTGTTTTACAATGTACGATTGAAAATCAATCCGTTTCCTAATTATATCATAAAATAACAAAAGGGAATGATATTTTCTCCTAGAAAGTGAAATAATGTCACACACCCCATAAAGGGATGTGTAATATTATTTCACTCTCTAGTGGGGAATTTGAGATTCCCCCATAATAAAATTAATCTACAAGTCTGAATTGGTCATCCTTTGTCGACGCAAGCTGATATAGCAAAATTTGAAAATTACTTCTTTATTTTTATTTTTTATTAAGAATTAACCAATTTTGATTTCAATTTTAGTTGCAAATTCAAAAATCAAACAATAATTTTTAACTCATAAAATAAATTGAAATATTTTAATTTGTTAAAGTTAGTTATAAAATTAAGAAATTTAAATATCAAACCTTAGATATGTAAAATACATTTGTTTTTATTAATTTATATCTGTAATTTCGTTTAAATTATCTGAATTTAATTAAGCTGGATTTTCAAGTTTAATTTTGAATGAAAAAAAATTATAAATAACATAATTATTTTGTTTCTTAATAATATCCTTATTAAATTATTTTATTTTTTAATAGATAAAGTCTGCAGTTAGTTTTTAAATAGATCTCCTACATTAAATTCCTTTGTAAAAAAATATCAAAATTAAATTTAGTAGTAAAGGACAAAAATTAAGCTTGATTGTTATCTAAACTTTTCGATTAGCTGAATATTGAAAATTTATTTAATAATTGGATTATTATAATAAATTTATATATTTACATCTTTAAAATAATATTTAAATATAATTTTTTAATTTTTTTTATACCTCCTTGGTCAGACACTCAGACAGTCAGACTTGATTTCGTAAAATTTGGAACAAACTGGACTTGCCCGGCCGTACGACATTCTCAATCTCAGATACATAGCTAAACTTAACTGGATTTCATACATCCAAGTAACCAAACAGGCGCTATCCTTAATATATTTATTGCATATTATTGAACAAACGTTCTAAAACACGTGCTGGCAAAGAAAAGTCTTCGCAACCCAGAACCTTCTTTATGGATATCAGCCGTCCATACCTTATCACTTAATCCCCGCTAGTAACGACCCAATCTCAACAACGTTGTGCAGATCCAACCGTCCATCTCATAGCTCCTCAAATCAACAGCCGTTAGATCAGTAGGTTTGTCATAGAAGTCGGTTTCCATCTCCTATAAGTCATATCACCCTGGCTCCTTCGTTCGGCTTGTGCTGTTTATGCTCAATATTAAATTTCTGAGATCTATACATAGGGTTGTGGAACTCTGTTCGAGCTCTTAAGATTGAAAGAGATCGTTTCACGATCTATTGATCGATCATGGCTTGTCGTTTCATCTACCAAAACTTTGGTTTAGCCATGATCAATAGATCGATGGATAGATTGGTTTCGATTCGATATGTGGAGGTGTTTTATTTTTTTATGTTTGTATATTTTCTCTTCGCTTGCTAATTTCAGTTAACTGATGATATTGGTGATAATAGTTTAGTTCGATATCCGATATGTTAATAGATCTGCTTTCTTTATGTAGATCGTTGGGGAGTGATTGATTTTCGTGATGTTTGTTGAGCCGTTCTCTTATTCGATCGTAAGCGTTGCCGATCTTTTCGTATCAGTTCTGGTGAAGCTGAATCGGATCCGACCGACCTTATGGATACGTTTTGTTGCCGGAGATCATGAGCTGTTTCTATGGATTAGTGAGATGGCAAACATGTTTCATGTGCCTTATATCTTGTTATTGTGAGATTCTTAGCTGCTTTTATCTTCAAGAATATTACAGTGTGCTGAAGAAGAAAACTTTTCTAGTTGGAGGGAAAAAAATTGCAGGGTAGATACGATGAAAATTTGTGCTGGCGTGCTGGAAATATTTACGGAGATGTGTGATATCTGAGGGATTGGATTTTATTTTATGGTTGTTATTTGGACCTTTGCCATGACAGGTGCGCTTGCATGGCAGGTCAAAAAAAAGGCTAATAAAATTATTTATTTTTTGGTTTTGGCGGGGGAGATGGCACGGGGGTTTATAATTTTTTATTTTTTTACCCGGCTCTCCCCCACCTGATGTCTGGTGTCCTCTGCCTCTTTTATTTTTTCTGGTTTTACTCCCACTCATCTACTTGGCCCAATACCAAACGCAAAACAATTTACAGTCTCAAGGCATATTATTGCATGCAATGTGCATAGTTGATCCAGCATCCAGACGGGCGTGATAGTCTAATGCCGGGGAGCCAGAAAGCGAGAAGGTACAATTTATTGGTGAACAATTTATGTATGCTACACATTAGAAATCATCACTTGCACCCCACTGTTTGCACATGATTATGGCTTTATTAATATCTTAGATTAAGATTAATCTAATTATTTAATTGTCTTATCAATTATATAAGATGAGTTGTCCCTTTATTCATATTTTCACAGAAGTCCATTAATGAGCGTTAACTTGTATGTTTGTAACAAGCACATCAACAAATATTACACTATAACAGGCTTTATTTAATCTAATATATAATATCGGTATATGTTTGAGAACTTCTAACATATGCAATTTAATTGAAAGTACTGAGTATATGATTAGCTTAATTGTATACGCAATGGTAAAAATATAATTCATACATTTTCGTGTACAATTTAATTGCATATACTTTACACAATAAACAGGTGCATTTTCTCGACCATGGTATATATGCTTTAATGTGTGAGAGCAATAATGTGTAGTTTCTGGCATTTTTTTCTTTGCTCCTCATGGGGGAGCTTGAAGCAACAATATCTTAGGATTATTGAGTTCAATTACTATTTCATAATCTTGTTGGGTTAAATTTTTTATTCATATTAAAGACTAGTCATATTAAAAGAATTTTAAAAAATATCATGGCCGACAATGATCTTATTAAGATAATTCAAGTATATCTGTCAATTATTTGTGAATGCCTAGTTCAGCGATTTCGAGTGTGGATGTCATTTTATTTACGATTCAAGTAGTCTATTTATTTTTGTTGAATTACATTTTTTTGCACGACCCTTGAGGATTCCAATGTGGACTTTGTTATAGGTTCTTTTAGTTTGTGCTTGCTACTGGTTGTCCATTTTCAGATGGGAGTAAGTATTGTACTTGGGGTGAATATTGTTTCATGCTTTTGATACCGTATTGTAAGCGGTGGGGGTCTTGATGTATTTAGCATGTGAGCCCTTGCTTCTGTGTAGTAGTTGAAAGCTTTCTTTTCCATGGCTTGGTACTGTATGTGGTCATGGAGAGAGTTGAAGATGATTTGAGCATTGGAGGGGCACTGCTGTGAAAACCTTGTGATGCAGCTGAAGATTGTTTATGACCAATTGATGAGCACAATGGTGGAAACATTGTAATTGCTACTGGCTGTGGACGAGGGAAATTCTGTCATAAGGTACGGCTTGGAATTCTTGTCAAAGTAATTATGCTCTTTTATTATGATCATGGTCGATTTACCACATATATCGATGTGCAGGCTTGGAATAGCAAGTGTAACGTGCAGGCATTGGATCACAGTATTCTGTGTTGATGCGGTTGCCTTGCTGTGGCTTTTGCTGGTGTCTAACCTTGCTGCAACTTCTTTTGTGCTATTGGGAGGAAAGTTGAAATTTGTTAACATCTTGAGCCTTATCAACTGGTGGTTATTTTTTACGTTTCTACAATTAGTCCCATCCTATATTCATTACACTAAAAGTGGAGTTAGGCATTCTTTTCCCTTGAAATGTGTAAGATTGCTTTATATCACATGTGATAAATCATCTGTAACACTCATAAAGTTCAATTTTCCATTTTTCTAGTAAAATGATCGTCATATTTGTCTGAATGAGTGGTTTTTTGAAACGCAAAAATAGAAGGGATGTTGGATGGGGTGGTTGAATCATTCTTCTTTGGTGGATCAAACTCACCTACTGTGATCCATTTTATATCTATTTTTACTTTAGTTAATGGAGGAAGATAACTGTAAACATCTTATTTTTTTTATGAGGGCATTTTAATTATTTTACTTTTTAAAGATATTTTTGTTTTTTTAAAATATAAGTTGGTGTATCCTTTCAAGTGTAGACTCCGTGTTAATTATATCAAACGAATTTAGAAAGACCTGGATTTGGAATTGGACGTAGTTGGTGTTAAGAATGAATTCAAAAAGAAAGTTTTAAAATTTTTCATAGATAATCAATTCAATAAAATGAATTAGGTAATTGAGAAGTTCGGTTGAGCTAGTGAGGGCAAGAGAATCCGTTCAAACGAACGAATAAATATTTCATTTGAACCAGTAAGTTCGATTGAATGAAAATTCAAATTAATTCGAATAAATTTATGGCCATAATTTTGTCAAAGAACTACGAAATTTTTGATTGAACTAAGCAAAGAATTCGTTCTAATAAAATGAGGTTTGGTTAAAATTCCTACAAAAATGTCAGTTTTATCCTCCAAAATTTTTAATTTCTTTCCAAAATTTTTAATTTCTTTCATTTTTCAAGTATATTTTGATAAATTCTTTGGGTATTATATATATACACACACACGATTGCATAGGGGAGGGAAATCCATTTTCTTTCTCCTTTCTTTCTCCCCACATTTTGCTTTGTACCCTCTATTTTGTTTCTTCTTGCTTCTCTCTTTTATTTTTTATTTTTCCACTTATTAAACTATAATTTCTCACCAGAAATCAAATTCCTAACACTCTCTTGTTTATATTCAAGTTTCGTTTAGTAAAAAATAATGAGGAATTGCCTTGAGGAGAGTTAGAATTTATTGTTTATGCTGAGAAAAATTCAACGGTTCGTAAAGATTAAAACTTCTTAGGATTAATTTCAACTCTTAAAAGTTTTTTAACTCGATTTCTATCAAAATTACATGTTTAAATATGATTCGATAAAATCTAAAAGTTTGATTACTGTTTATCCATTTTTAAAATAGACTCCAAATAATTATATTCTAACTTTAAAATTTGTTAGTTAGGATGCGAGAAATCTGTGTATATTAATTGTTTTAAAAAAATGCGAATTCGAAATTTAGGTGACATGAACATCATATTTGGATTACTATATAAATAGTGATTTTTATGAATTTAGTGATTAAGAGTAATTTTGGTAAATTTTAGTTAAAGAGACTTAGATGGATATGTAGAAATTGAGTTATAAGAACTCAAACCATATTTAGGTGAAAAATTGATAATATAGTAAATTTTTGATTTATTGTCAAACGAGGCATTTATATGCATTGTATATGCATATATTATAGATTTCATAAGATATGATTGATTATATATATATATGAATGTTTAGACGTAGGTGACCTTGTTAGAAAATTATCGTCGCGAAGAAACTATTGAAGAAGCGATTTCTTCGCCTCATAACATGAGTAGATATTTTTCTACCTTTTTACTTGTTTTTAAATCATTTATAAAAGAGAAAACTTATATTTTTATATCTTAGGGCGTTAGACATGATTATATGATTCTGTTAAGGAGGCGATGATTTTTATTAATTATGTGGAGACCAGAAGAGTCCCTTATTTATAGTAAATTAAGATAATAGTTTTATGATACTTATGATGATTTTTGTGTGTTTTGTGACATGATTTATGTGTTTATATGATTGAGACTGGAGATCGATTTAAATTAATTTCATTGATTATAAATATTTTTTTTACATCAATTTTGATGATGAGACATATATAAATACATATATGTTATGACCTTGGTAATGTGAGTATGGTCGGAGAGCCAATGCTTTTATCTTATTGTTGTATAGCCTTAAGCATCAACTTTATTAAATTTGGCCTTGTGTGTCATGGTTTTTCTTGGTTTTGAGCTTTGAAACATTTTTCTTGATTTAGGTTGTATAAGTCGGTATTGAATATAGTACTAGTACAAATTATCCAATGTATAAAATCCAATAGACCACCAAGTATTTAATATAATAACATCTAGCATATTATTATCTATTAGCTCTATGAGGTGAGGGTTTTCTTAGAGATGAGAATCTAATAAGTCACAGAGTAGCTCCACAAGGTGAGAATTGTCTTATAGAAGAAAATACAATAGACTACAGAGTAAAGCAGGTTATACTTTCATTTTGAGATTTAATACTTGAAAATGTTACTTTGAGATGAGAATTGATATCTGTATGCCACATGAGATTTGGTAACCTAGTTTCAATTGAGGATTTTAATATATTATTCGTTTTCTTATTCACTCACTAAGTATTCCATAATACTTACTCTTCTTTTTTTCTCAAATTTCATGTTAAGGTTTTTAAGTAGTAAGCATTGTTGATTCCTATAAAGATTTGATTGTATTATTTAGATACTCGACTTAGTTATAACTGTACATAAAATTGATCGACTAAGATTAAAATTTGATTTGTTTCGTATGGACTATTTCATTTATTTCATGTCACTCGGCTAAGGATGTATTTAAAATGATTTCACTTTAGTATTCGGTTGTATTAAAATTAGTTCATGATTTGAATTTGAATTTTGTTTTATGGATGAATTGAGATCTGAAAATAATAAGAATTGTAATATTATTGAAATTGTTTTAAAAACAAGTTTAAAAAAATGTTTTGCATATCTTTGAGATGTATTCTAATTAATAGGATATATTTTTTAGCTTCGGAGCGATTGTCACGTATGTCAATTCTTAGAGTCAGAGTGTGACATTGACCATATGACCTAAACTTATATTATTACCATCACATTAGTTGTTGTTGACGAAAGATAATCATTTTATGGATACGACAATTGGATTAGATGAAAACAAATTGACTTTATTGATGATCCTCTCAAATAGATGGTTTAGTATCCTCGTAGCTACAACCTGCTTGGTATGAATTCAAATCAAGTTGATCTATTGCCTGTACAATTGATAGTAGTTTCATTAATCTGTTGCTTGTACACTTAGGACCTAACATGCCTTAAGTGTTTCATAATTTAAATCCCGCATGTGCAGTGGTTATGAGCAATTTGACTTCATTTCTTGTTTTCACTGATAACCTTTTTTCTTGATGCTAGAAGTATGCATTTTGTATCATTTTTAATTGGTTTCTTGTTAGCATGAATTTTATACATATTTTATCTACTTATTTTCCTATATTTGTTATGGTCATTTGTGTTTCATGGATGAATTTTATTTAATTTATGTTTTCATGATGTTGAAATAGGAAAATACTGAAATAAAGTTGAGAAACGTGATTTTTAATGATTTTATGACTCAAAGAGATTTTGTCCACTGGACATGACACTAACCTTGAGTATTGTTAGAAGATAAGGTAAACGATCGCTGCAGTTGCATTTTGACGGGAAGATTCTAGATTTACAAGATTTTAGTCGACAGCTCAGCTTTTGTTCTCATTTAGAATTCTAAACTTCTTTTACTGTTTTGAAAGTTATTGTGGATGAATAAAAAACCCAAAAAAGAGGAGATTTGGGGCTATAATTAGAATATATTATCACTTTTCGAGAGGGGGATTCATTCATTAATTTTTCATTTCTTTATAATTTCTTTTCATACTTACAATTTTGTATACTAAATCATGAGTAACTTTTTTTTTTTTTCTAGTCAAAGGGTAACTGAAGATTAGTCTTCAAGAATTGTGAGATCTAATATTAACTTTTAATGTTTTATTTATTCTTGATATTTATGCAATTTTGTATTTCATAATATTAATGTTGATTTAGTTGTTACAATAGGTGCTTGTTGCATGATTTAATTAACATTATACAGCTATATAAAGTTACATATCCGTAATTATATGATTTTTCTATACTTGTAGAAAAAGATATCCTCAAAAAATGTCTTTGACTTATATAATCTAATTTAAATGAATAGCCACTTGTGTATTTGTTGATTAAAATTAAGTTTCTCTAATTTTTAATGCTATTGACAAATTAAAATCTAAGAACGTCTCTAGATTTGTTTTTTGATTAGAGAGCAATTATTTCGCTTAACCTAATTATTTTACAAATTAAGAAAAAATTGATTATACAAGACTTATCGATAACTATAATTAATTCATCAAGATGATAAAAGTGACTTTAGTTTCAATAATCAATCCGTTTAATCCAATCTAAAAATTATTCCTTTTACTAGAATTTCATAAATATGATTTTTCTTATATTTATTTTAGCTTAGTTAATTTATTTAATTTAATTGATTGTTATTTTTAGTTATTAAAATCTTCAACTCTTTCTTGGTTGATTTATTTTCTGATTTTAGAAGAATTAAAAAATTATCAATTTTCAGCCTCATCACTATTTATAAAAATTTATTTTAAAATTGAGTTGGTATTTATTTTTAGTAGATTTGACAAACATCATTTTTGTTTAATATCATAGGTTCATACAATTGGCAAATTCTGGGATCAGTCACCGTGTCCATGTTCCCGCCTTAGAAATAGTTCTCATCCTGCTCAGCGGGAGAACGGGGAGCTGCTTCATGGGTCAAAGTTGAATAATGTGATCATTTGGCGGTATCCAGTTATTAACAATGATCATATGCTTGTATTCTATCTTTATGGTATTCACTTAATGCTCCGCTTATCAAATCAATCTATAGGATGCCTGTACCTTCAATTAAGTCATCGGTTTTATTTACGAAAAGTTTTATAGTTAATACTTGGTAAAAATAACTTGGTACTTCACACTTTTAGAGAAGGAGAAGTACATAAATTCATCCTTTAAAGATGACCATTTCCTGTAAAAACAAACTACAAGCACGTTAAGGAGCTTAAGGCTTCAATTGGACCGCTCTCTGGGTGTAGTTTGCAGTACCGCACTGATGCATGCTTGAGGAGATATCTTGAAACTCGGAGCTGGAATGTGGACAAAGCAAAGAAAATGTTGGAAGAGTCACTCAAATGGAGGTCAACCTATAAGCCTGAGGAAATCCGTTGGGTTAGTTGATTTCATTTGTCCTACATGTTGATTCTTTCAGAAGCCAGAAATTAATAAATTATATCTAATAATATTTTCTTCCTTCTTTGAGGTTGGTTAGTGCAACTCTGATTAATTATGTTATGGATTTGAAGGTGAGGGAAAGTTATTCACAGCTGGCTTTCATGACCGACAGGGCAGGACTGTTCTCATTTTGAGACCTGGTTTGGAGGTAGTTTGTTTAGATAATTTTGGGACATAACATTTTCTGGGCTTTTATCATTTTGAAAACTGGTTGATACTACAAATGTTGCAGAACACAAAATCTGTACACAACCAAATGAGGCATCTAGTGTATCTCCTAGAGAATGCTATCATAAACCTTCCAGAAGGCCAGGAACAAATGCCATGGTTAATGGACTTCACTGGGTGGTCATTAAGCAACAGTGTCCCCAACAGGACAGCTCGAGATACTATCGATATATTACGGAACCACTACCCTGAGAGGCTGGCCATTGCATTTCTCTACAATCCTCCACAGATTTTTGAAGCATTTTGGAAGGTTTGGTTTCTGCCCTTCTAGACTGCATTCTGATAAGACTTGTTATTACTGAATTCGTCTAACTAGTAACTAGGGATGTAATAAAAACGCACATTAACAGTCCTATACTCAAATGAGAAAGGCAATGTAAGAAAACTAATGATACTCCTGCTCGACTTCTGTAATTTACTGCCTAGTGTTTGGTTTTCTTGCTTCTCTTGTATTAAGAAGTCCAAGTCCCATGTCCTTCCTCAATTCACCGAGCAACTGTAAAAATACTTTGCCCAAAACAATATTTAGAATAACATTTCACTTATCTTAGTTACTCTCTTTTATTTTTATACTTTTACTGTTTCTTTAATTTTCCAATCATGATCTTTTTATCTGGATAACCTGTTACGCCTTTGTGCATGCAGGTTATCAAGTATTTCCTGGATGCCAAAACAAGTCAGAAGGTGAAATTTGTACATCCAAATAATAAGGATAGTAGTGTAGAGCTCACATGCAATCATATTTTGACCAGGAAAATCTTCCAACTGATTTTGGAAGAAAAGCAACATTGCGATATGATCACGAAGAGTTCTCCAAATTAATGGTTCAAGATGATGCAAAATCTGCAAAATTATGGGGATTTGATGAAAAACTCCATTGTGTTAGTAATGGGCATTCTGAAGCTGAGGGCGCTCCGGAACCAGTCAGCGTTGCACCTTAAGCAAGTTGAACCTTTCTTCTGTGTCTCACTGGAATAAAATTTTTAGACATGAAATCAGATTTTAGCTACATTATAATCTGATGTTCCGGATAGATTAAAAAATTATATGTTTACTTGCACCATGCGAGGGGAAATGCTTGTCTTTCTTCCATTGGCACTTAACTCGGACGTTAAACTAGTAAAGGAAAACAAGTTTGTACTAATGTATCATTCTTTCCTGTTACTGTCTGTTTATGCGCGCAGACTGTATTTGGTTATTGAATAGATTATGAATATAAATTGCTATTTGAATTCAAAGTACCTTCAGCTGTTAGGAAGGTGTATATGCGATCACAGCTTCACAGAATCAAATTTATTTACACAGAAATTCTAGTCATACAAGTGTAAATATGTATAACCTTCAACTTATCTTCTAACATATTGCGTTGCATTGAAAGTCTAAACAGGGAAAGCAAAACATACAAAACAATGGACACTGTTAGCTACGCAAAGAACTCGATTAAAATCTTCGGTCAAAAATGCATCTCGCAAACAAGAAAAAGTTAGCTGCCCTTGGATTTTGCAGGAACTGAAGAGTATAGCAGCACAGATGAGTGGAATCACAAAAGCCTCCTTTTAAAATTCCGTGCAGTAGATTGGTAAGTCCGCATTGGCAAGCCAACTCCTATACCAATGCCGACACAAATGCCAAGCCCAATTCCTACGCTGACACTCACACCAGCATTGAACCATTATAGTTCACTATCTTCACCATCTATGTTTTCTGTCCTCTACCAGTAGACGCTGCTGTAGTTTTCATCATTTTCTGGTTTGAGGTTTCTGTAATCTGCTGCCTGCAAATCAGGATTGTAGAGGGGTTTAAAGTCAAAAATTATAACAGGAAAAAAAAAATTAACTCTTATCTAATGGAACACTAATTCACAGTCTTGGCAATGGGAAATTAATAGATAGGCAATCCAAGAGAAGACTCGCAACAATAAAAGCACAGAATACACAGGGAGTCATCTTTATACATTACTCAGGTGCAAACATTCACGGATAGCTCTTTAGGAGAGAAAATAACTGATATCATCAATTTTTTTCTCATATGCCCTCCATCTGATTCAGGCCATAATTAAATGAAAAGCCATGATAAGACCAGTGCAATCATATATAAAGAAGTAAATCTCTATTCCTAGGCATACCCATAGGTATAAAGGGGATGCACAAACTTTTTAACCCGCTCTCAACAGGATCTGGCAGATTTAACATGACAAACCATACCAGAAGACGCACCGTAAACATTTTATAATCACAAAAATTACAAGCAACAATAAAACAAGATCTAGTTGTCACATCCAGCAGATTATAACAATTTGGACATCAGTATTGGGCCCCTAGAAAACATTTACAGGAACTTTTCATGGGTGGGTTGAGCAGGTTTAGCAGATGATCAATCATTAAAATGAAAAAATATATACCCTGCTATTAAATATGCGTTTTTTCCACCACATTCAGGAAGACATCAATATAGAGGAACAATACACGATTAAGGAATTCATAGTGCTGGATAAGAAATTGTCAGGAGTGTAAGGAAGACATTTGCTAAATAAGAACATAGAAGATACCGGTGCAAATAAAAAGTGCATGTCAAGCAGAAATCTATAAGAAGACTTTGTCCAGAAGATGAAAACAAGGTGCAGGTTGCAGGACCTCACTGAAGTACTCCCATCATTAACAAAACATTGATTATGTAAGAGCCAATTGATTTCTACTGAAGCTTATGCATTCATGTATAAGAATATATAGATACTGAAAAGTGATACTTTATAAATAACTAATAGCATAGGGTGAGGCTCATCAAAAAGATTGATTCAACATACTTAATCCCGAGGCTGGCAAGTATAACCACAAATAAGAACTCCAATTAGATGAATGATAATTAGCTTAATGCCAGTTACTTATGAACTCATAATGCAGGAAACTATTTATCACAATCCATATTAAATTCATTCAATAAATATAAGAGTTGTGATAATAACGCCAAGAAGGAGACCAGGAGACCGTGTGCCTCACAAGTGGAAACTTGTTGATAGTGTCTCAGGAGCTGATTGTATTTTCTGTTAAGATTGAGTCCTAGTCTTTAGCTGGTTTGTTTTGTTTCTTTGTTGTGGAAGTAATGTTCTGGTTGTTGCTATTTCTTAGGCATGTTTGCAGATTTTTTTGCATTTTATTTTATAATTAAGTTTTGCTGCACTTGTATAAATTTGAATTTGAAGTTCAATAAATAGACTTTACAAGTCAATTTTCTTGCTTCTGCAATTTTTTCATCATCACTGGTATCAGAGCCCCTTTGTTCTTAAGAGACTTGTGAGAGATTTGTGAGGTTATTTGACTGAGTGTTCACCCAAAACAGCAACCAAATTTGTTTCTTCAGAAAACCATTAAACCAATGGAAGGAGAGAGTTCTTTTACAGCTATGGCTCCACCAGTATTTGATGGAGAAAACTACCAAGTCTGGGCTGTGAGAATGGAAGCTTATTTGGATGCTTGTGATTTGTGGAAGGCTGTAGAGGAAGATTATGAAGTACCTCCTCTACCAGGAAATCCAACCATGGTTCAAAACCCACAAGGAGAAGAAGTCAAGAAAATCAAAAGCTAAGGCTGGGCTCTTTGCTGCAGTTTCTCCAACCATTTTTAGCAGAATCATGACATGTAGTTCAGCTAAAGCCATCTGCGATTTCCTCAAGAATAAGTATCAAGGAGATGAAAGAATCAAAGGAATGAAGGTGCTGAATTTGGTTAGAGAATTTGAATTGCAGCACACGAAGGAATCTGAATCGATAAAAGATTACTCAGATAGCCTGATCGGCATTGCAAATAAGGTAAGAATACTTGGAACTGAGCTCACTGACAGTAGAATAGTTCAAAAAATACTTGTATCCTTACCTGAGAAATTTGAGGCAACTATTGCTTCTTTGGAAAACTCTAAAGATCTGTGAAAGATTAGTTGGGCAGAATTGTTAAGTGCGCTACAGGCACAAGAACAGAGAAGGATGATGAGACTAGAGAAAACTACTGAAGGAGCTTTGCAAGCCAAGTTGCAGCTGAATTCTGAAGGTAGAAGCAAGAAGTGGAAAGGAAAGAAAGGGAGTTCCAGCAACTCTGAAACTGCAGCAGCTGAGAACAACACCAACTCTACAAGTAACAATAGAGGAGGAAAACATCCTCCTTGTCAGCATTGTGGTAAAATGAATCATCCTCATTACAAATGCTGGAGAAAGCCTGATATGAGATGTCGTAGATATCAAAAACTTGGGCATGCAGAAATTATTTGTAAAGAAAAAGAGACACAACAGCAGGGAGAGGCTCAAGTTGCAAGTCAACAAGAGGCAGAACAGCTGTTCGTTGCATCTTGCATTGCATCTAGTATCTCAAGTGACAGCTGGCTCATTGATAGTGGTTGTACGAACCACATGACCAATGATGAAAAACTCTTTAAGGAGCTTGACAAATCAACAACTTCAAGGGTCAGAATTGGAAATGGGAACTACATCTCAGTGAAAGGAAAGGGGACTGTAGCCATTAAGAGTTTTACAGGTACAAAACTAATTTCTGAGGTTCTGTATGTTCCTGAAATTGATCAAAACTTGCCAAGTGTTGGACAGCTGATAGAAAAAGGATTCAAATTATTATTTGAAGACAAAAAGTGTCTGATCGTTGATCCAAATGGTCAGGAATTATTTAAAATTAAGATGCAGGGCAAAAGTTTTTCTTTGAATCCCTTAGAGGAGGAGCAGGTGGCATTTCCTAGTCAGCTCACCATTGCAGAAACTCGGCACAAGAGGTTAGGACACTTCCATCACAATGCCTTGCTGTTCATGCAAAGAAATGATATGGTAAAAGGTTTACCAAGCTTGGAGGATCATCGTTCAAGCTGTACAGTTTGTCTACGTGGCAAGCAAACCAGACTTCCATTCAAAATGTCTACTTGGAGAGCCACAGAAAAGTTGCAGCTAATACACACTGATCTTTGTGGCCCACAAACAACTCCATCATTAAATGGTAGCAGGTATTATATAATTTTCATTGATGATCTGACAAGAATGTGTTGTATTTATTTTATGAGGTTCAAGTCAGAAGTTGCTGGAGTTTTCTTTAAGTTCAAAACTTGAATTGAGAACCAGAGTGGCTGCAAGATTCAAATCATAAGATCAGACAATGGAACTGAATATACATCAGACAAATTCAACTTTTTTTGCGAAGAAGCAAGAATTGAGCACCAGCTAACTGTCCCCTACTCTCCACAACAAAATGGGGTCAACGAGAGGAAGAATCGAACAATTATGGAGATGACTAGATGCTTACTGCATGAGAAGAGTCTTCCAAAGAAATTCTGGGCAGAAGCAGCATATACAGCTGTGTTCTTGCTGAATAGACTGCCTACTAGGATAGTAGAGAAGAAGACTCCATTTGAGGCTTGGCATGGTGTTAAACCTACTTTAAAAAACCTCAAAATATTTGGATGTTTGTGTTTTTCTTATGTTCCACAGGTTAAGAGAGACAAGCTTGATGAGAAGATTGAACCAGGAATTTTCATTGGCTATAATTTGATTTCTAAAGCCCACAGAAATTTTCAACCTCAGTCAGGGAAGATTGTGACTAGCCGAGATGTTCAGTTCCTTGAACATGAGCAATGGGACTGGAGTGAAGAGTTTCAAGTCAAACATCAGGATTTTCCTTTAAATTCTGATGAATTAGAAGATGAACCATCTGTTAAAGGAAAAAGATCACTCTTGGATATTTATCAAAGATGCAATTTTGCTATTTTTAAACCGGTAGGATATGAGGAAGCAAGAGCAGATCAAAGGTGGACAGATGTAATGAAGGAGGAGTTGGCCATGATAGAAAAAAAATCAAACTTGGAAACTGGTGGAAAGGCCCAAAGACAGAAAAGTAATTGGGTTAAATGGGTTTTCAGGACAAAGCTCAATCCTGATGGCTCAGTGAATAAGCACAAAGCAAGATTGGTGGTGAAAGGATATGCTCAAGTTTGGGGAGTTGATTTCTCTGAGACTTTTGGCCCAGTAGCTAGATTGGATACAATTAGACTACTTTTGGCTTTGGTAGCAGAAAAGGGATGGAAGATTTTTCAAATTGATATAAAGTCTGCCTTCTTAAATGGTTTACTACAAGAAGAAATTTATGTTGAGCAGCCAGAGGGTTTCAGCATTGCAGGACATGAAGAGAAGGTCTATCTATTAAAAAAGGCTCTCTATGGACTGAAGCAAGCTCCTAGGGCTTGGTACAATAGGATGGATGAATATTTAAGACTTAGGCTTTGAGAAAAGCTTGAGTGAATCAACTCTTTATGTAAAAAGGGCTGGCTATATGGATGATTTACTGGTTACAGGAAATAATACTGTGCAGATTGAAGAATTCAAGAAGGAGATGAAGAAGTCTTTGAGATGACAGACCTTGGTGAAATGACTTATTTTCTGGGAATGGAGATCAAACAAACCCAGAATAAAGTCTTTATTTGCCAAAAGAAATATCTAAAGGAAATTCTAAAGGGATTCAAGATGGAAGAATGCAAAAGTGTGAGTACTCCAATGAATCAAAAGGAAAAGCTACAGAAAAATGATGGAGCTAAACCAGTTGATGAAGGAGTATATAGAAGTCTGATTGGGTGTTTGATGTATCTCACAGCAACAAGACCCGATATCTTATTTCCTGTAAATGTTTTATCTAGATTTTTGAATTGTCCTAGTGAATTACATATGATAGCAGCTATAAGAGTGGTTAGATATCTCAAAGGAACTCTGACTTATGAAATCAAGTTTAGCAAAAGTCAGAATTTCAAACTTTATGGATATTTTGATAGCAATTGGGCTAGGTCAATTGATGATATGAAGAGCACTTCTGGATACTACTTCACTTTTGGATCAGGGTGTTTTTCATGGTGTTCAAAGAAACAAGAAGTGGTGGCGCAATCAACTGCTGAAGCAGAATTTGTAGCAGCAACCACAGCTGTTAATCAAGCACTGTGGTTAAGGAAAATTATAGTGGATCTGCAGCTGAAACAAGAAAAAAATACTGAGATATTTGTGGATAAAAAAGCTACCATAGCAATATCTCAAAATCCAATGTTTCATGGAAAGACTAACCATTATAATATCAAGTTTTACTTCTTGAGGGAAGCGCAGAAAAATGGTGAAGTGATGTTAGTTTACTGCACAACAGAAAATCAGGTGGCAGATAATTTTACTAAGTCATTCCATGTTAACAGATTTGAATTTCTTAGAGAAAAACGGGGAGTTTGCAGCTCCTGATTTAGGAGGAGATGTTGATAGTGTCTTAGGAGCTGATTATATTTTCTGTTAAGATTGAGTCCTAGTCTTTAGTTGGTTTTTTTTGTTTCTTTGTTGTGGAAGTAACGTTCTGGTTACTATTTCTTCGGCATGTTAGCAGATTTTTTTGCATTTTATTATGTAATTCAGTTTTGCTGCACTTGTATAAATTTGAAGTTGAAGTTCAATAAATATAGACTTTCCAAGTCAATTTTGTCGCTTCTGCAATTTTTTCATCATCAAAACTACACTCCACGTGGCTTTGGGCAAAAGATCATGCACGTCAGTTTTGGCAGAACAAGGATTTTGAAAACACAGTAACATAAATGAAAAGAGCAATGAGTACCAACCCTTCACTCGAAAATTGTGCCTTGCCCATCCCCAAGACACATTTAGGATAAGACTCCACTTTCCAGCCCAAGCATCAATGTCAAATGGAACTTTTGTCATGACATGTTTGAAGACAGGAAGCATGTAAGAGGCATAATTAAAAAAACTGCTACAAGCTCTACATCACCAAAGTTTTGAATCTCATATCTCTTATAATCATTAATTATCACTAAATTTACCTCCAAGGAACATGCAATTACAGTACAGCCCTAATAATTTAGCCAAACAGATTATAACAAATAAGAGAAATTAAACAATATCCAAGAACAAAATTTAAGCACCATTACCTGCCAATCAAGACCTGGTGATACATGTTTTTCACTCTCAGTTGTCTCATACTCAGGGATTGCATCCAACATGCCCTTCCTGTTATGCTTCTTTCGAAAACTAAGCTGCAAAGTCTTGGTTAAGGTGATTGGTTCTCCAGAGAAGCTTCCTGCAACATAAACTTCAATTGTTGGTGATGGCAATTCAGGAACTATGATATGTTTTCCCTTCAGAATGCCTGTGCCAGCACTGATCTCAGATTCACATTTCATTCTCCAATGTTTCACATTGTTTTTTGATTCTCTTATGAAACCATTACTATTAGTCATCTCCAGAATCCCAGATAAAACAAGATTTTCTTTGTCAAATACCTCAAATTTCACACTCCCCGACAACCTAATACTATCTGCGCTTATAAATGTGACTTCTTCAGATTTCTTGTCTACCCTATCTCTTCTAAGAAGTGAAGAGATACGATCAGAGTATATGCTGCTTCGAATACTATTAACATCTAAAAGGTTGTCAGGGCTAAATGGGATATGGTTGAGAGTGACAAATTCAGGGGTCGAATCATCAACCTGGAAATTACTGATCCTCACATAAAAGAATCTCAAATCAAACCAAGGCAATGATGATTTGGTACATGGTTGGTATGGAGAGTATTTAATAATTTAAAGGCCAGGATCAGTTGCTTCATCATTGGCCGACATTTCACAAGGATTCTCCATGATTCAGGAGCTTATTCCTCGCTGAAACCCCTCCAATATGGATTGCAATGATGGCATGGCAAGAACCGAGTTCTTAATACCAGATAACTGATGAAAACCTGTTTCAAGATTAAACATATCACATACTATTCGGATAAATATACAAGAATTGAAATAGAAGAAAATATATTAAAAGAAATCCCAGTAATTAGAGTCAGATTCAGACCACTAGTGAAGAGAAAGACAACACGTTGTCAGCTAATAAAGTCAATTAAAAGGATCCAACATTTGGGAAAAGAAATCCTCGAAACAAAGGAAGAAAAGAAAAAATCATAACAGAACTAAGAGATGCAAGCCAACTGTACAGCTAACATCTGAGCAACACAAGTCATATGGAAAGTACACACTCCATTGTATCTATTTCGAGTATACATAGGATTTGAGACTAGTTCCATCGAAAGATTAAACAAGAGAGCAAAACAAAATCATGAGAATTTTTCAATGGCTCATAGACAAAAGTTACTATAATCCAAACAACAAAATAAAATATAATTAACAATGCTGTTACTGTTGATATAATATGTTTATAAAATATTCATACATTGATTTTAGGATATATTTTATTTTCTATATATATATATATATATATATATATTATTAATAGGAGATACATAAATGTCCGATAATCATATTATTTAAATTATATTTTATATATATAGATAAATTAAATAATTTTTATTGGTACGAGAATTATTTGTGAATTTTTTTTACGGTTAACGAAAAATGATTAAGTTGACGAGGTGTGAGGGCGATATAACTGTTATTGAACGAAGATTTTTTCATCGAAGAGTGATTAACAGTGTGTCTATTTTTTATAAAGCTTTACCTCTTAAACCTGCAAAGACAATAAACACTTATAGAGTGATGTTGGGAGGGGTTCTGACAGAAAAACTCTAATGCCTAAGTCAGAAATAATGTGGAGGAAAAAAGAAATAGACTTCCGACGAAAGCAACAGAGAGAAAACCGAAAATGGCTTGAAATGGGAGAAAATATAGAATCTATACCTAAAGGCTATCAAACGAAAATAGTTAGAAACGATGATAATCAGGCTCCCTTTTTCTCTCTCCGATTCTATCACGATCCGACCCATGGGTCCCACCTGTGACAACGCCACAGACCTCCAGGGTGTACCCAATAACACAGAATACAACCTGTAGG
>JAVXUL010100774.1:0-20021 GCA_035590515.1 Trichilia minutiflora | reverse complement strand
ATTGAATATATTGATTCTAAATCAACATTTAAAATACACAAAATAATTTAATTAATTATCAAATAATTAATATTTTTAAAATTTTCAATTTTGCTCCTAGGCCAAGGTGATGTATCGTTTTCATCAAAACGTGCTAATAAGTGATCAATATCACTTAAAACATGAATTGAGATGTGTTCGAAGTCCGATTATACAAAAATATATGAAAAACTCATTTTACGACAGAAACCAGGCTCGGGCACGTGCGGTGGATCGAGCTGGCGCAGGGTGTGCGCGGCGTGCAAGCCACACACCTACACAAAATGGTGCCACGTGCTTATCCACTAGTAGGCAGACAGGCGTGTGTATTACACGTGCTAGGCATAAAAAAATCCAGGGGCTTACCCCCCGTACCCGAATTTGTTAAATTTTTTCTCTTTAATTTCAAATAGTTTCCAACCAAAAACAACGTCAAAATCACTTCATAACACATTCAACTAATTTTCAAAAATGCCCAAACACATCACCAAGGCTATTTGATATACAAACCAACTCAAAACACACAAAGGTGCAAAAATGTGCCCAAATGGCACCTAGTTGAGTTCCAAACTCAATTCTCTCACTTGGCCAACTACAACCATCATTCCTAAGCATTATTTATAATATAACATATCTTAAAAACACAATAGAGTTGATGAAAATAATTTTCCATCAAGAATTACAAGTTGGCACCAAGCACCCCCAAATGACACCCTTTTAGGGTTTCACTCAATCATCAAACAAACAAACACCCTTACCATCAACCAAAGATGATCTGATACCATTTGTTGGTTTTTAATGGCCTAAATCATGCATAATTGAAGTTTTCTTTCTTAAGAAACTAAACTTAAATCCATGCTTTCAAAGGAGAAAGAAAGGTTACAAAAAGAGAGCTCAAAGTGCATACCTTCTTAACCATTTGATTTGATGAAGACTAAGCTTACAAGTGTGAGCTCTCTACACTTGAAACTCCCAAAGATCACTCCCATGGCTGCCAACATGAGAAGGAAGGGGAAAACCCAAAAATTATAAGATTTTTCCATTATTTTTCATTTAAATAAATCAATATTTATCTAAATAAAATCATAAAATAATGGCTAAGTTATATGATACAACCAACACCATCTTACATGGGTGAGCTCAAGTCAAACTTGAATTCAAACCCTTTGACCAAGATTAAATAATTTAAAAATAATTAATGAATTAAATATATATATTAATATACCAAGTGTCAAAATATTAGCCATGTAAATTCTAACACTTGGCCAACTACAACCATTAAAGAATTTCATAATTAGACATATTAATATATATATTAAATTTTTATAAATCCATAATTATGACATATTTACCATAATACCCTTGGTCAATATTATATATAAGGGTAAAATGATAATTTTCTTTTAAATTAAACACTTGAATTTAAAATTTATTATTTTCTATTAAAATCATATTTTAATATAGTTGATAATCACAATTATCAAAATTAAATATGTAATTTATAATAAATTACACATTTGTATCATATGGGACAAAATGATCATTTTACACTAAATTAATAATTTAATATAGTTTTTCATCATTTCACCTTACAATCACATTCTGACATGTTTGATAATCAATATTATCATTTTGGATCATATACTTTAAATTACTTTATAATATCAATATATCAATTCTTTAACACTTTAAAGAATAATAAATACATATAACGATTATATGTATTTATTTGACATATTCAAGTTATCATGAGGTCGCTAGCCCTCTCTCGATAATATTTTATCTCCTCCTCCTTTATGAAAATTCTCAAGGATTAGGGTGGACCGTGAAGGTTCATCGTGACTCAATCGTGAGCAAATATCGAACAATTCGACTCCGAATAATTCGGTCTCGAATATTTCGATACCCAACGATTATAGTTAGTATCTAGCTACGCACTATAGTCCCTAAGTCACGATGAAGAAGTGTCTTCATCAAACCTTCAATGATTGCACATAACATGTGGGTAATATCCCTCCGTTGTCATATTCTGATCGAGTTGGGGTTCATGAAATATCAAAATCCTAATCTTGATGTCTATATGATTCGTCGATTATATGTTATGATTACTATAGCCATAGACTTAAAATCTGCACATCATATCGATATTTGTTTAAGAACTCAACTTGACTAGAGTTAACAAAAACTCTCAGTCCATAGTGTTGAGTCAACGAATCCCGTATTGAGTCAACGATCCCGTTTTGACTGTCAATCGAACACTTATATAAACAAAGTATACCCAAATTGGCTTCTTGTACAAGGCGTGATTTGTCCTGCACATATACACCATATAAACTATACCCATCCATATAGAATCCAATTCTAGACGTCTCAGGTCAAAAGATTACATCATACACTATTATAATCTATTGACAAATCATTGACTACATGTGTACCACGTGATTTGTCAATATGGAGCCCTATTCGATAAATAATTTACCAACTATACATCCATATATCATCATATGATATCATTGGTAGCAACTAGTATAATGTCATTAGGTAGCAACTAGTATGCTTACTATATAATATAGTTGTCCAATCTATATCACGTATATAAGGAACACTTTGATAAGTTTATTTAATAATTAAACAAAAATATTTAGACTATTCACATATATTCTTTATATATGAGCATGCCAATATAAAGGAAATAGCTAATGTATGTGAATAAAGAATAATTCATTCATTGATAAACAAAAGTTAATACAAGATCACTAGCCCTGAAACCGATAACACGAATGGTTTCTAGGGCATACACTCACAAACAAGACCAAAGACACTTTTTTGTTTTTGCATTGAAAACTATCTCTAACTTTTACTTCGTCCTCATCTTCTTTCTCAAGTTCATCATCATCCTCTTTCTTAGTAGATTACAAGGAGATAGCTTGATAGATGTGATAAGTAGAAGAAGCAGGGATATGGGCTTGCAGAGAGATGGCTGAAAAAGAAAAGGCTAAGTATATAGCTGAGAGCAATTCCAGAAAAAGGTGTTGTTCTTAAATGTTTTTTCCTTATATTTTGTTTTTAGATCTGGTTTGTCATAGTTTTGGTATATTCATTTTACTTCAATGAATGGCCAAACTTCATATGATATTTTTATAAATCTTTATATTATGTAATTTTCTTTGATTAATGATATTGTCTACTGTTTATTTCAAATTTTATTTGATTAAATCATCATCAATTACTCCTGTTCAATTGCTATTAATTTGCTTGATCAAGCAATAAACATATATGATGAGTTTAAGTGAACCTTTTGTACAAGAATATTGATATTCTTGAAATAAATATCTATACTTTCAAACCTCATGATCATTTTGTGTATTTTTAAATGTTGATTTAGAATCCATATATTCAAATGTTGAATATAAAATAATTTATTTAGTTGTTCAATTTTTGAATAAATTAAATAAATATCAAAATATTTATTTGATAAATAAAATAAATAAACGTTGATTGTTTATTTGATAAATTTTTTAAATGTTGGCTTAATTATACAATGATGATTGTATGAAAATTTAATATGTGTTTAAATAGTTTAAATACATATAAGACATGCTATAATATTTCATTATGTGTTTAATGATGATTACATGTATAAACATGTGTGTGTATGTATGTATATATATATATATATGTGTGTGTGTGTGTGTTAATTTTTTTATATTTCACTAATTGTGCATATGTGCAAGTTGTATGTGTGTACACTAGATACATATTTTTGATATATGCATTGTATACATAGTGATGTATGTTGATGCGTATTGAAATGTGTGGAAATATATTTAGATAAAAATAAAACATTATCATAGTATAACTAGATAAATCAGATTTGTTTGGTTACAAGTAATTAGTAACAAGTTATTGATTATATTGGTGTGACTCGTTAATCACGTCAACGAGTTAATCAGGTCAGTGATCGATTGGCTTAATTTGACTAGTTGACATAGTTTACCCAATCAAATTTTTGATCAAGTTAAAGAAGGTGTCTAGTTTAACTAGTTACCTTAGAAAAATACACACAATACAATTCTTGTATGACAAGAATCAAAATTCCTAAAACTACAATCTTGATACATAAATGACACACAAAACTTGTATGACAAGAGATTAAACATAAGAAAACATATGAAGAATGTGTTTTTCAAACTAGAAATTGGATTTCTAAATATAAACATGTAATTGTTACATGTATATTAGCAATTAGGGAATTGTTAATAAAACATGCATAATGAGTAAATGATATGCATATGTATATTTGATAGATATATGTATATACGTTACTAATCAATATTTGTTCATATAATGAATGAATGTTGACAACTATGCTTTCAATGAAAAATTGTTCAAATTATTTTAAAATAGTTTAAAAATTATTTTAATAATACTTTAAAATTGTTTTATAATATGGTTAAACATATATATTTTAAAATTTGTTTTAGAATAATATTTATTTATATGATGAATAAATATTATTCATGGTTTAAAACATGATCTACTTTAAATATTATTTGATAAATTGTTTATTAAATAAATTTGTGATTTTATGAAAATCATATATGTTAATATTATGTGTACTATTGAACATATGTATGACACAAGTTTTGAATGATATGCATAATAACTCCCTGTATAATTATTAAATCCTAACCTCCCATTGTGGGATGAAGTTGAGGTATTTGACATAAATTAGTATCCTAAGATTTCTATTATGTAATGGGTATTGATTTGTGTTATAGAAATCCGTTATCTGGTTCTTGGGGTGCATATTTTCACCTTGACCAAAATTTCTATTATGTGAAGGAGAGTTGGAAATAACTTCTTGAGAAGGTGCGATGGTTTGGGTTTAACTGGCTTAGAGTACCAAGATTTTTATTATGTGAGGCATCCGAAGCTAGGGCTAAACAAAGAAATAAACCTTATATGGAGATGTAAAAGGAAACGTGTTTCCTACTTATTGGGGTTAATTGATCAAGATCTCTATTATGTGAGGTTGATTAATTCTGATAAGATGTTGATTCCCCACTACTAATAATAACAAAATTCCAATAAAACTTTTGAATCCTATCTGAGGAGTGTGGGATTCATATGAAGTAGTGGAAACTAATATGATTAGCATATATTAATAACTTTTAAATTGTTTAATTGTTATTATTCAAAACTGTTTGAATTTTGTATAAATCAAATTGTTGATTTATGTAATATGAGATTACTAATAATCTTTTTTTGTGTCTCTTCAGTTTCTTAAGTTGACAGTGATATTAAATGATACAATACAAAATAAATATTAAACAGTGTTCTCTAACTTACATATAAAACTTTTGGATTTTCAAAAAATTGATAGGGACTCATTTCACAAATACTAATGAAGAAAAATTATTTTTTTAGGGAAAATAGAATATATACAGAGGAGTTGTCCTTACTACCTTGACAGGCTTATAAAGTCAGATAAAGGTACCAATATCTGCATAATGATTGATTATGAATTAAGTGTTATTTCAAATCATTATTCATGGATACTAGATTCTGTAGCTACATCTCATATTTGTGTCTCTCTACAAATATTACAGAATTGTTCAGTATTATCGAGAGGCAAGATCACTTTAAGAATGGCTAATGGGGCAACTATTGTTGCTGAAGTTAAAGGATCTAACAAGCTTAGATTGTCTACTAGATAGATTATGAGATTAAACTCAGTGTTGTATTTTGCCAATACCACTAGAAACATCATTTCTATTGTTGTACTATGTAAAGATGGTTACAGTGTATAGTTTAAAGAAAATGAGTGTTTAATACATTTTTGAAATATATTAGAGGCAAAGTAATAAATATAAATGGATTGTATGTTCTAGAATTGAATCATAATTATTCAATAAAATCAATTACTAATAAGAGAATTTGGGATAAATTAAATCCTAAAATCCTATAGCACTATAGATTAGGTCATATAGCAGACAGAAGACTGATTTAATTTGGTACAAGTGGACTTCTGAGTTCACTGGGTTTGGAACCCTTACTAACTTGTGAATTATACCTCCAACGTAAGATGACCAAATCTCCCTTTGAAGGTAAAGGATAGAGATCTAAAGATCTATTAGAACTCATACAGACAGACGTAAGTAGTTCATTTAATTCCCAAGCCAGAGGTGGATTTGATTACTTCATTATCTTTATCAATGATATGTCACGATATAGGTATGTGTATTTAATGAAATACAAATCTAAATCCTTTGAAATATTCAAAGAATTTAAGAATGAAGTAGAGAAACAGATTGAAAAGAGTATTAAAGTTCTACGATTAGATTGTGAGGATGAATACTTGAGTACAGAGTTTCAAGAATTCTTAAAAGATAATAGAATAGTTTCCTAACTTACTCCTTCTTACACACCACAGTTGATTGGTGTGGTAGAAATGAGGAATTGTACCTTATTAAATATGATGCGAGCTATGGTGAGTTTTATAGACTTACCAATTTATTTATAGGGATATGCTTTGCTTATTGCTACGCATATTCTAAATAAAGTCCCATCAAAGTTAATCCAGAAAACTCCTTATGAGATAAGGAATTATAAGAAACCTAGTCTTAGTTATATGAGAATATGGGGATGTCTAATTTATGTTAAGCTAGTTAACCCTGATAAGCTGGATGTCAAATCTAAGAAGGAAAGGTTCATCGGATATCCTAAAGTTAGTTTAGGATATTATTTCTACTTTTCTACTGATTAACCTATTATGGTCAATAGAAATGCACACTTCTTAGAAGAACAGTTTTTACAAGAAGGTGGTACAGGTAAACTAATTGAACTTAAGGAAGGGTTCTTAGAAGCTTAGACCGATGATATTATGACTGGACCATCTAGTCAGTAGACCTCAGTTCCAGTTCAAATTCCAATACGCTGATCTTCTAGGATATCACATCCTTTAGAGTGATATAGTCTCCTCCATGAGCAGGAGTTTGACTCTTACTTAGTAGGATAGGCAGTTCTTTTTGATGATCCTAGAAGATATGAGGAAGCTTTTTTGGATAAAGATTCAGGTAGATGGTAGGAGCTACGAATTTTGAGATTTAATCCATATACGCCAATAAAGTCTGGATACTTGTTGATCCACCAAAAAAGAATTGTTCATATTAGTTATAAATAGATCTACAAGAGAAAGATTGGTAAGGATGGTAAGGTTGAGACCTATAAAGCACGGCTGGTTGCAAAGGGGTACACTCAGAAATAAGGGTTAGATTATGAGGATACCTTCTCGCATGTGGCTATATTCCTCAACGAGTATCTTAAGGAAAATATTTATATACAGTAATTTGTTGGTTTTGTATCCACTGCAAATAAAAATAAGGTATGCAAGTTACATCGATCCATTTATGGATTGAAGCAAGCTTCTTGTAGTTGGAATAAACGATTTGATAATGTGACCAAATCGTATGGATTTGAGCAGAGCCCAGATGAACCTTGATTTTATAAATGGGTTAAAAATTCATGCCATTATGTTTTTTATATTGTATGGGGATGACATACTACTCATAGACAATGATATTGGCATGATGATTGAGGTAAAGATCTGGTTATCCAGAACCTTCACAATGAAAAACCTTGGAGACATAACCTATGTTTTAGGGATTTGTATATATAGAGATAGAGCGAAAAGGGTAATAGGATTATCCTAAAAAGTGTACATAGAAAAGATACTGAAGAAGTTCAGTATGGAGAACTTTAAGAGAGGTCTCTTGCCCTTTCATTATGGTCTTAATCTTTTTAAAGATATGGGTCCAAAGACTGATGAAGAGGCACAGTAGATGCATGGTGTGCCTTATACATCAGCTATTGGTAACCTGAAGTACGCCATGCTATGTACACAACCTGATATTGTATATATTGTAAGTGTTACAAGCAGATATCAGGCTAATCCTGATGAAAAATGTTGGTTGGCTATGAAAATGATCCTCAAGTTCTTACAAAGGACTAAGGATCTAGTCTTGTCTAATGGATCTCAGGAATTGAGTATACAGGGATACTTAGACTCTGATTTCCAATTTGACGTGGATGATAGAAAGTCTACATCTGGTTTTGGTTTTGTATGTAATGGAAGGGCTGTGAGCTGGAAAAGTTTTAAGCAAACTTCCACGGTAGACTCCATTACAGAAGCTGAATATAATATCGCTTCTGAAACAGTAAAAAAGGCTTCATATTCTGTGACAATACTGGAGCTATTATACAGGCTAAGGTGTTGGGGTAGAGGGGAAACAGCTTTCTTCTCCAATTTCAGGGTTACAACCATCATATAGAAGTGCGAAAAAACCACTGGAGGACCATTGCTAACTCTATGGAAACTTTAAAAATTTTAACAAATTTAAAACATAAACATATATGTATGTAAATAGAAGAACATCTCCATACCTCTTCCCTCTAGCTGTCTTCTGCTATCTCTCTACTGCTTCATACAGCTACCTTGACTGTGAAAATCAAATGCTCTTGATTAAAGCTTCTTTAAGCTTCATTTATCAACTTTTCTCTCTCTAGAAGGTGTGGCCATCTTTAAGCTTGAATCCGATAAAGTAAGGTACAAACATATGCAGCCTCTTCAATCTACACCATCCAAGCATATAGGAAGCATAAAGAAAACGATTTTCTTCTCGGAAAATTAAAGAAAATAATTTTTCTTTTCTTTTCCATGAAGACCAAAGAGGAAGAAGAACCAGAAAAGAGAGCCTCTCTCTCTCTTCTCCACCGAAGGTAGAAGAAGCCAAGGCCCCTTCCTTTTTTTCTCATTTATCACTCTTTAATAAATATCTTTTCTTGATCAATCAAATTGAACCAAATATGGGCTCATTTTTTATTTAAAATAAATGAAAAAATATGTCATTATCATAATATTTAATGATTTTAACTTTCTAACTTTTATGGCAAATGACCAAATTACCATTGATAAATAATATATTTCCTTAACCATTAAGAAAATTATTATTTAATGCAAATTAATTAACAATTAATTAATTTGATTTAATGATTTCATAAATCAATGATAACAATTATCATGTAGCTCATAAGATAACTATCAACATAACAACCAAGTATAATAACTTACTATAAGTTACATATATACTTATTTTGTCATTAATTCTTTAACTGTTTAAAGTATTATAAATATATACATCTTATATAGATATATTATATTTTCTTCGACCACTTAATTATTCCGGAAGGTGCTTGCCTTCGTTTTGAATAATTTCTCTTTCGAGCACAGCTTCCAAATGCATAAGGATTTTCGTGTGATCATAAAGGTTCATGGTGAATTAGTCGTGAGTCATTTCCAAACATTTAGGAACTCAACAACTATGGTTAGCATATAGTAATACGTCATATTCCCTAATTCACAATGGAGTAATTCTTCATCAAACCTTGCTATGATTGTACCTTAACATGTGAATAATATCCTTCTATTGTCATATCCTAATCAAATTAGGGTTCATAGGATGTCAATACCCTACATTTGATCCTTTATGAATCATCAATCAATATGTTCTTAATACGTCACCATGAACTCCTTCATGTGACTTTTATTAAGATCTCACCAAAGACTTTGTTTCAGACATCTACCGATATTCATTTAGGAACTCGAACTAGGATAGAGTCAGCGAGAACTCACAATCCTAGTGGACGAGCCATTAGATCCCATCTTGATTGTCAACCAAACACTTATGTGAATAAAGTATACCCAAATCAGCTTCTTGTACAAGATGTGATTAGCCCTGCACTTATACACATATGAAATATACCAATCTATACAGAGTTCGATTCCAAACATCTCAGGTCAAAGGACTACATCACACACTAGTAAAATCTAACGATAAATCATTGACTATATGTATATCATATGATTTATCGTTGATTGGCTACATTCGATCAATAGTTTACAAACTATAAATCTATACTAATACCCTTATGACAATACTCATATTGTCAGCCTACTTATATCAGCTCCTGATATCATTAGGTGGCATTCAGTAAGTCTATTATGTGATGTTGATGGCGAATCAACACCATTTATATAGTGAACGATTTTGAAAATTTTAGTTAATAATTAACAATTATCTTGACTATTCACACACATACTTTATCATCTACCATGATTTAATAAAGAAAGCAACTTACATGTGTGAATAAATAACTAATTCTTTTATTATCATTATTAAAGAATAATAATAATCCCATAAACCAATGACACGAATGATTTCTAGGGCATACACCAATAATGGTGTATAATTTTGATCATAATTAATCAACTAATAAAGAATTAAAATTCTCTTGAGAAGTGAATTTGTCAAACCCTAACCCAATAAATATCCAAAAACTGATTTTTTTTAAAAAATAAATAATTGGTAAAAATGTTTTCATAAATTCTCTAGTGGACTCTAGTCTTTATAAGTATATAAGTTGAGTATAAGAAGATACCTGAAAATCCTTGAACTTGCACGCCATCACCATCTATTAAGTTCCTCAATCAAACTGGGTAAAGCTGAAACTGAAACTATAAGAGAATGAGTAGACAATAGATCACTTAATAAATGGATATATACATCATTTAAACCCTAAAGACAAAATATCTTAGAAGATTATAATATTAAAAGATATCATTAATAAGATATATCAAATTCATTTCCATCCCATTTGTATCATCTCTTAATATAAATAATTGTTTAGTACATATTTATCGATGAGATTTATCTTTGGATTTGTTATTCCTGGTACAATGTAACTACAACTAATTGTACCATATGAATCCCCTTGGGTTATTTTACTGCATGCTCAATCAACGCATATTTTCAACATAAGTTATTCATATACCTCAATCTTTATAAAACCAGGGAGTATCAGTAATACTGTCATCAATTTGATCATACGATAAATAGTATAAAAATCAGAATCATAACTAATCATCATCCATCTAAGCACTTATTAGGCCTAGACCTCCAAGGTCTCATACTCATGCCTATCATAAAAATAATAGATTATTCAATCTCAGACTATCATACCTATAATTATGTGATCTACACTCAGTTATCATTAAACATAAACAAATAAAGAGAAGATCAGTTCCTTAAGCTTTTTAGATCTCACTCCCATCAATTCTATAATCTTTCGGCACACAAGGCCAGAATCACCATCATCATTAAACTAAAATGAACTCAAAACCATCTATATACGAAACTGGAGGTATACTTCTCAACACATATCATTGGCAAAATAGGCCATCGTAATTGTCTTATCACATCTCTCTACACACATGCACGGCTAGCCTAGCCTGATATTAATAATTCCAAATACTAATCTTCAGCCTTAACCATAAAAATATACTTATTATCACAACCAATTCTACATCATCATAATCACTTTATAATAATGGAAATCAGATCTAATATAATAATTTTATAATTGATATCTAGACCCTGATCATATAGAACATATATTAAAACCATTTAAATCTCATGTAACATACAAGTAACCATTCTCGTAGAGCTGTTAGATAATATCTTGCAAGATGTCTTTTTGCCAAATACACCATGGTCTATTGGATTTTCAAATAATGGACAATCCTTACCTCGTCGAGTATTGCATTAATACTAGTTCATACAGCCAAAAACAAAAGAAACGATTCCATAGTCCAAAAATCAAGCAAAACCCAATTCACTAATCCCAACTCAAAAGGCCATGTAAACAATATAGCCAATACCATTGCATAAGTATGTAAACCATTTTAAATTATTACAAGGTAGCATATGTTAAATCTCGTATGCTTACTTCTATAATCATAGCCTCGTAGGGCCTATCATCAATACCTATCAACATATATATATATATATATATATATATATATATATTGAAATTGATCTAATAGATTAATTTTATCGAGATTGTTATATTTCACCCACCACTATTTTAGGCTGTATGGTCAAACCTCACCCATACCATAATGATTTTATCAAAAAACCAATTCTAATATCAAACCTTTATCGATCTTTAGAATCCCATCCACTCTATTCCAAGTTGTATGGACGATCCATAACTAGCAAGAAAATGAGTACACATATAGATTGCATACTATATAGCATGAGAATATTGGATCCCACCCATCCTATCTCGGACTGTATAGTTGATCTTCATCCTTAGGACTATTAGATTTCACCCATCTTATCTCGGACTACATGACCAATCCTCACCTTTGGGCTAATAGAATCCACCCATCCTATATCGGATTGTTTGCCCAATCCTAACCCATAATAAAATCAAGAACAAAGGCACGCAAGGCCAATAACCAATAATAGTGGCACTCAAGGCCAGAATCATAATCCATGGTTCACAAGGCCAAAATTAGTCAAAATGGCTCACAAGGCTGATATAAAGAAAATATAGCACACAAGGTCAAATAATCAAATCATGACACCCAAGGCCAATATAAGAAATCATGATTCCCAAGACTAAACAACAACATTGGCACACAAGGCCAACATAAATAATCATGACTCCCAAAGCCAAATAACAATATTGGCATGCAAGGCCATCAACATAAATAATCATGGCTCCCAAGGTCAAATAACAACATTGGCACACAAGGCTAACAACATAAATAATCATGGCTACCAAAGCTAAACAACAACATTGGCACATAAGGCCAACAACATAACCATCATATTATAAAACTTTAATACTCAGGTCATCAGACCTAATCAAATCATGCTGAAAATCAATCATCATCTCATGATGAAACATAATAGACCTTTAGCCTCAATCGCATACTTAATTAATGAACCACAATCATTTTCTATGTCTACCATAAACAAGGGACCATCCCGATCATCACAAAATAATTATCACCATCGCCTCCTCATTATGATTATACCATAGTTTTTAATGTCCTAAGGTATAAAATATAAGTTTTTCAAATAAAAACTTTATAAGTAACAAAACAGCAAAGCATAAAAGAGATAAGGGCATATCCACTCATGCATAGAGAGGGTGTGGACTCCCTATAACTTTTCCACTTTACTCCTCAAGTCTTCACTCTAACATTCGATGCCTATAAATACATATCGATAATCATATTAATAATTAACTTCAAATAGTTATAATCATTTCTATATGTCATAAATTGCTCACTAACCCTGATTCTTGAGTCAATACTCAATGGCTAACATGCTTTTATTGTATGATAAATTTACAACCAGGCATCAATTTTGAGTGTTCTATATATGACTATAAAGCTAAGATATAGAGCTATAACTTTTATGAAGAACAATTTTCAAAATTCAGAATGTATCAATATATAAAATTCACTAAAGTTGAGTGTTGTGCATTCACATCCCAATCTACGCACTTTTACAAAAATAATCATAACTTTTAAAATACTTAATAGAATCTGGTGAGATTTAAACCATATGAAAGTACACATCCAGAGCATCAATTTATTACCAAGAATTCCAAAAATAGATATCTAAGATAAAAGTTATGGACCCTGAAATTATTCTTATGAACACTGTTATTTCTAAAAAATTCAACTCTTGTGAAAAACTTAAATTAATAATTCTAAATCACCTTACACGTATCCATAATCCATTTATTTTGCATTTAATGCATCAATATCATGATCGGTACTTCATATCCTCAATGAATAGTGAGATCATATTTTCATAAATCATTTGTAATTACGAATCAAACTCAAATCATGCTTAAAAACTTACTAAATACCTCAATGTAATATTAGAAGAACACTCTCTTCACTTTGAGCAAAAGAATTCATGTTCTCGTTAAAACCTAATAAGCTTTGGTTATTGTTTTGATGACTTTTTTGGTGATATATGATCATAATCAGGTTCTCCTCATTGACACGAGTTCAACGATGTAAATGGCATACTAATTAGACAAGTATTTACAAAGTTATGGTCGAATAATCTTTCTCTCTCACTACTTTCTCTCTATTGCGTTTTCTTTCTCAAAAATGGCATAGACGACAATAGAGGAAAAATGATCCATCTCTTATCCTTGGACTCTATTTATAATGTCGTACTCATTTACAAAATTATCCACAAGAATTTAGAAAAGAGAAGATTCCAGAGATGGCGAAATTGATTTTTTCCTTTGTCAAAACACCATTGATATGTACATATCTAAAAAAAGTATCGATATTTTTCTTCAAGAGTATCGATACATTCTATTCTAGGGCTCAGGGTATCAATATTTTGCTTTAAAGTATCAATACTTCTTTGCGCTGACGTGAAAAGTATCAATATTTTCTCTCCAAAGTATCGATGCTTTCCTTCAAAATGATAGAAAAATGAATTTATGGGGTTGAGTATCAACACATATACTATTTTCTTTGAAAAGTATCGATATATGCTATGAAAACGTGATTTTCGTACCCAAGTATCGATACTTTCATACAAGGTATCGATACCCTGGCTTATATATTGATACTTGCCTCTAAAAATGGTTAAAACTTGAAAAAATCAAGTCAACCATCGATACTTTCATACAAGGTATCGATACGACAAATATCATTTGGAAAAATTGCTCTGTTTGACAAATATTACTCAGACTCTACTTATTCTGAGACTATTTTCTCTTTCATCCAAACTCAGATTTCACTTTTGTTTCTTTTTGTAGAATTGTGTTTCTGCCATCTTTTAATAAAATAAACCATATATCAAACCTCTATCCTGATCAATAGAAATTTAGTTTGAAATTATGAGTGTCCACCCAAAATTCTTATAAAAATCTGACAACGACCAGGTTTATTATTGACTTTAATTCTCTCTCATCTAACCTTAAATTTGACTCAAATTTGATCCATTTTGCTCGTATTTGAGTCCTCTTTAAGTAGGAACAAATGACTCATCATTTGGATTTTTAAATTCATAAATATTTAACTCGAAAGCTTAGGTATACAATGAGAATTTTATGAACACTTTTCAAAACTTAACAAATTTCCTCCAAAACTTATCAAATCACTTAGTAATCATCAGTACTAGTCCACTAACCAATAATACACTCGAATACAAAGTTTCTCAAAATGACGAGGTATCCTTTTAGGGTAAAATAATCAAAATGCCCTTAACTAAAAAATGTTGGACATTAAATCCTCCCCTCTTTATAAAAAGATTCCTCCTCGAATCTTAATTGAAACTGAAAGTTCAGAAATCATATCCCTCATAAACATCCCAATTATATGTATTCAGGTCTCAAATGCCACATTCAATCATCAACATCAGATAAAAGCATTAATAAAAAATGCAACCTAAATCAATATATTCGTAGGTATTATTCTATCATTATAATACACAAGCCACGAAGTAACCAAATTGCCCACAACATAATTATTCTCATATATCTAATCATTCTTAATGGGATGCAAAATCTAGTCGAGTTAATAATGTCACAACCACTGACTATTAAAAATTGAAATGTATACACAAGGTAGTCTCAGTTTTCCCTTAATAACAAATAGAGGCATTTTAGAAAACCTCACTTGTTATTTGTTACAAGAAGAGGGTATTATCACTTCAACTAAAGCAATTATAGAAATTTAAAATATATGCACAAGTCATAAAAACAATAATTGGAACCATATCGTTATGTTAAGTAATATCACAATGACTTTTGACCCACCAGCCATATCATTATAACTTGAATCATCATCAATTTAAATTTATAATCATAAATGTCAAATAAATCATAAAATCTATATAATCCAAATGTCAAATACTTTATGGTCTATAATCCATTACACCTAAGGCCAAGTTAACATCCGAAACTATTTTAACTCTCATTTTCAATATGAGTCAAAGGAAGCTTATCACAAAATCTAATGGTGATACATTCTTATAACTCAACTTACTCTATTCTACTGAGATATTTTTCCAAAGTCATTTGAAAATCATATAAACTTGGTTTCAACAATTAAGTTTTAATAATTAGATTCAAATATTTTTTTCAAAAATCAATTTTCAAAATATTAAACTTTATTGTCACACAAGTATCATTGATATATTTGGTCAAAGCCTATATGCATAGCCCAGTAATCTCCTCTCTTATTTCGATGTGGGAGTAGGTTCATTCCTGCTCACTGCCATCATAAAAGCTTGTTAGAAGCCGCTCTTTGATCAGGCTCTCTTATCCTGGCGTCACCTCCCCTCCTTAGTAGACCAAGTTGTTATAGGTTTGTCCCCGAATCTACACTATCATACTAGAAGAGAGTATACTCTGATACCAAACTATCAGACCCTGACCTAATATGTATCCCAAAATTGACTTTTATTTAATAAATAATTGGTATAAATATTTTTACAAATTCTCTAGTAGACTTTAGTCTTTATAAATATGTAAGTCGAGTATAAGAAGATACCTGAAAATCTTTGAACTTGCACACCATCTCCTAAGTTTTTAGTCAAACTAGGTAAACTTGAAACTGAAACTGCGAGGGAATGAGTTGTAAGGAAATCAAAGGTATACAAAAACAGTGGAAACAAGAATTTTTGATTTCCTTCCAAGGATCCATGCGATAAACCAAATGTCTCATTAAAACGAGTTCAAAACTCATACCTTTTGTGAACCACAAGTACAAATCTTCATATTTGCACCTCTATGGTATCCACACGAGCAGGATGAATCAATATTTCGAGTGCTAGCTCTTAATCGTGTCTCTTTATGGTTTTTTATTTCTATTGTGTTTTTCTTCCCTTAAGAAAATGCAAAGAATAAACATTATGCACACTTATATTTTTAAAGCAATAAAAGCTTCTTTTTTTATATTGTGTTTTAAGGTTAGGGTTTTATGAAAAATAAGCCCAATATTTTTGTTGGTCTTAGCCTTACTCTTAGGGCCCAATCTATTTAATAAAGTTTTAATCAACATCTTTAACCTAACTTTGTTAAATATATCTAGCAAAAACCCTAATCAACACAAAGTTTTTACAAACTAAGATAAATTCATCTCATAAATTTGTATTTTTAATTTTCCTATTCTAACATGCGACCCAATAGGTTCTCGTAATGTTGGTAGTGATATTAAAATCTAATTTTAATATCACAAATCATGAGCGATGTTTAGCAACACATTAAGACCATCCAAGTGATGAGAATACGAATGATTTGACACCATATTTTATCCCGTGACCTATGTTACTATATAGTTTTAATCCATTTATCTTTGATATCTTAATTGAACACGAGGCATGGATTGTGTCATCTTCATAAAGTTCAATCTTCATATTTCTTCTACATACCAAGTATAATTATTTGATTAAATGAATCAATATCACATATTGATGCATTTAAGCATGGCCATGTATTTTATTAATTATTCTCAATCAAGAGGGCCTAAAGATATCACTTTCGTTATATAAAAGGAACAAATTCTATCTTGATCAAACATATCCCTCTATATAATTCATGATATATCAAATTATTTTCTTTATAGTTCATCCTATTATGGATATTGTTTGAAAACATTAAAATATATCATTCACTATATTAGAAACCATGATGATCTCAAGTCAAAAGATCATATACACCATTATCACTATAAGAATCGCTTATGACACTGATACAATAATCCACATAGTATTCTCATAGTAGGTCAGTCTAGTACTTTAGTTCACTAATTTGTACCCATATATTGACTTTATATCTCATATTATGACATATCTCATGTCATCATCAATCACTACACATACTAATTTTAATGTATTATTATTGTTTTATCCACAATAATACTTGACTAGGGACATTTTAAGAATAGTATTCAACTAATTGAGTCTACCATTCTAAGGGCATTATTATATTTATTAAATACATAGATATATAATAATGAAATATATATATATAATTTTATGATACATAATATCCTAAATAACCAATATAACTATTGGATCTTATGGCATACACCAATAACCTATCACTTGCACTAAATCTAATCTCTCATGTATCTAATACTTAGGGATCTAGTGTGACGATCATGTTTTTACTATGTTAGAGTCTTCGTCAATGGATCAGTAATATTATTGTCTGTTGGTATTTTGTATATATTCACATCTCCTTTCTTGATAATCTCTCGAATAAGATGAAAGCATCGAAGTAGTGAGATCTAGGATTCTTTGCTTGTACAATAGCCCCATTATTATCATAATAAAACTTTATTGGGTTTGTAAGGCTTTAGACAACCCCTAACTCAGTGATGAACTTCTTGATCCGAACAACTTCCTTTGCTGTATCAGAGGTAGCTATATACTCAACCTCTATCGTAAAATCAGCTATTATACCTTGCTTGAAACTATTTCAACTAATAGCTCCATTATTAAGGTAAAACGCAAAATTGATTACGAACGTGAATCATCTTTATCAGTTTGGAAGCTAGCATTAGTGTAACCCCTTAAAACTAGCTCTACCATACCTCTATAAACTAAGAAAGCATCCTTGGTTCTTCTTAAGTATTTAAGGATATTTTTCACAGTTGTTCAGTGATGCTCACCTAGATCAGCTTGATATTTGATTGTTACACTTAAAGCATACCAGACATTAGGACGGGTACATATCATGGCATACCTGATAGATCCTATAGTAGATGAATGAGGAATCTTTCTCAAATGTGATCTCTCTTCTGGTGTTTTAGGATACTAGTCTTCAAAGAGATTTATTCCATGTGACATAGGTAAAAATCATTTCTTGGATTCTTACATGCTATGCTAAATCTCTTTAACACTTTATCTATGTATATACCCTAACTTAGGCCAAGAAGTCTTCTTGATCTATCTCTATAGATCTTAATACCTAATACATAGGTGGCTTTACCTAAGTCTTTATTGAATAGTTTTTTCCAAGCCATACTTTTACAAATTGCAAAGTAAAGATATCATTCCTAATAAGTAGTATATCATTTATATACAATACTAGGAAGACTACAGTGCTCCCACTAACCATTTTGTAAACACAAGGTTCATCTTCCCTTTTAATGAAACCAAACTCTTTGATTACATTATCAAAATGAAGAATCCAACTTTGAGGGGTTTGTTTCAATTCATAGATAAATTTCTGTAACTTACAGATCTTTCTAGCATTCTCTGGATTGGCAAAACCTTGAAGTTGTGATATATACACATCCTCTAAAAGATGTCCACTAAAGAATGCAGTTTTGACATCCATTTGTCAGATTTCATAGTCATAGAATACAGCTATTGCAAGCAAAATCTGAATAGATTTATGCATAGCAACTAGAGAAAAAGTTTTAACATAGTCAATACTATGAATTTGTTTAAAATCTTTAGCAATTAATCGCCCCTTAAAGGTATGTACATTGCCATCCATGTCAATTTTCTTCTTGAAGACCCACTTGCACCTAATGGGTTTTACCCCTTGAAGTGGATCCTCCAAGGTCCATACCAAGTTAACATACATGGATTTCATTTTAGATTTTATATCTTCAAGCCATTTCTCAGAGTTTGGCCTCATTATTACTTCTTGTTAGGTTATAGACTCATATTGATCTATGAGCAACACATCACCATGCTGAGTCATGAGAAATCTATATCTCTCTAGCTCATGATATGTTCTACTAGACCTACATAAAGCTTATGTTATAGGAGCATATTCTTGTTTAACAACAATTTGTGAACTTTGCCCAAGTTCCATTTGAATCTCATTTTTTTCTTGTGGATCTCAAACTTTGTCGAATTCTATTTTTCACCCACTAGTCTTTCTCGAGATAAATTCTCTTTCTAAAAAGATAGTATTACAAGAATAAACACTTTTTGCTCAATTAAATTATAGAAATAGTATCCCTTCATTTCTTTAGGATACCCTATAACGAAACACTTATCAGATTTAAGTCAAAGTTTTTCAGAAGTTTAACATCTCACATAAGCCTCACAATCCTAAATTTTCATGAAAGACTTATTGGGATGCTTACC
>JAVXUL010100764.1:0-20022 GCA_035590515.1 Trichilia minutiflora | reverse complement strand
GAAATTGTCTTTCAATTAATTTTTCAAATTGCAAGAAAATGTCATAAACTTCACTTTTATTTTTCAAAAAATACACCTAAGTGTATCAGGAAAAATCATCAACAAACAAAGCCATATACTTGTGACCATTAAATAAAAGAATAGGTGATGGCCCCCAAACGTCCGAATGAACAATATCAAAAGAAAAACGACTCTTGTGTTCAACAACAACTAATGGAACTCTAAATATTTTTCCTAATAAACAACTAGAACAAGGACTCAATTTAGAAGAATTACTGAAAATACTTTAATTTTGAACCAAAGTTTGAAGCTTCTTAATGTTAGGGTGACCGAGCCTAGTATACCACTCATCAAGCGACACCATCTCAACTGCCAAGGCTTGCTTAACTGGTTGCAATTTGTACACTCCGTCCTCACTGGGTCCTTGCATCAGCACTCTTTTGGTTACCTGGTCCTTAATAACAAAATGAGTGGGCCAAAATTCAAAGAAATAAGTGTTATCAGCAGTAAATTTTTGTACGGACAATAGGTTTTTAACAATTTTCGGAATGCAGAGCACTTGATTTAAATGTAAGGTATCGATTTTAGAATGGAGCGAAACATTATCAGTATGAGTAATCTGTAAGCCCTGACCATTACCAACATGAAGACTGTCATTCCCATTGTAACCGAGAGCAGTCATTAGAGCCTGAACATCAGGGGTGATGTGGTAGTTAACAGCCATGTCGGGATACCAAGCTTGCTGAAATTGAGGTGGTATTGGAGGTGCTTGATAACCATAAGGATAGTGAACATAATTGGCTTGCGGAAAATTGTAGCGGGATCCAGAATTGCGTGGTTGACAGCCACAGAAAGACAGCGCATTTCGAGGCACATATCTGCTGTGGCAAGTGACAGCTGTGTGATTCCCTTTGTTGCAGATTTGGCAGGGACCCTGAGATTACTGTTGGTTGCTATTTCGTGACCTATTGTTTCCTCTATTACATGGTCTAGGTGAAGAATAAGAAGGAGAAGGAGTGGTGGATGGAGTGGAATTCTTGACAACCATATTAGCTTGTGGTTTATAAAGACCTTGCAACAAATTCTCATGGGTGAGTAATTGTCGGTGCAACTCATGAAACAAGATAGGGTCAGAACGAAGATTCAGAGTAGTGATAATTGTGTGATATTCAACACCAACATTACGATATATTATCGCATTAAACTCAGCAGGTGTAAGTGGCTTACCTGCAACTTTGAGTTCATCTGCCTTCGCTTTTGCTTTTTGAAGATATTCAGAGACGGACATATCATTATGCTTAAATTCTTGTAATTCAATATGTAATTGAAGTTGTTGGTTTTGTGACATGGAACCGAAGGTGTGCGCAAGAGCTGTCCAGACCTCTTTTGTCGTCGTGAGTCCAATAACATAGGGAAATATTTCTTCTGTCAGAGATGAAAAAAGCCAGGAAAGGAGCATCTGGTCTTCTTGAACCAATCCTCATATGCTGGGTTCAGTATTTCAACATTGGTAGCATTGCGAATGGTGGGAGAAGGAAAAGGATTGGAGAAAAGATAATTAAGATTCTGATAATTGAGAATAGGTGAAAATTGAGTCTTTTATGCCAAATAGTTTTTGGTATTTGGTTTGACAGAGAAGGAATGAGAATGAGTAGAAGTAACGGTGGAGGGAGGAGGTGGATTGGCTAGCGGGGCAGTAGTGGGAACAGTGACAGAGGCTGTTTCGGATGGGGAAGAGGCCATTATTGTGGCTTTGATACCATGTAGAGATTAGGGTTTGAGAGGAATAGAAGATGAGGGAAATTGATTATGATTCTCATTAATATGAAAGGCAAATATACAAGATATTTATACGAAGGGTTACAAGCTAAATAAGGTAGTTAACAAGCAATTGAATACAAAGATATGACTAAATATACATATAATATACAGCTCATGTACTCGATAAATATTAAACAATAAAACAGAATTTTAAATTCCCTTATAGTAACTTTAGTGGTTTTCCTCCTTTTCCTCCCCTCAACACCTACACCTTCTCTATTCCATGACTTGAAAAAGAAGTCACGAAAGATTATAATAATTGTGTTCGTACAATTTCTCTCTCAGCCACCATGTTTGTCATTTTAATTTTCCTATTCTTCTTTCTCAAGCATAAGGATAAAGAACTAAAAGTCAACGCAGAAGTAACCAAGAATGGAGAAATGTTTTCCCTATGGAAATATGATGGTACAATTGCATTTAAAGAAATAATAAGCAACAGAAGATTTTGACTTCAACTATTGCATTGGCACGTATCATTTACAAAGCGCAGTTACGTAGTGGCGACATTGTTGTTTTGAAAAATCTTCACCGTTCAAAGACAACCAAACTTCTTGAAGAGTTTTCAGTGAGACGTTTATATACTATGTAACATCATGAAGCTTTATGGATTTTGTTTCAAAGAAAATGCATGTTTCTGATTTATGAATATATGGATATGGGAAGTTTGTTTTGTGCATTATACAACGAGGAGGAGTACAATACCCACATTTTGAGTTTAGAAACAATTTGGTCATTTTATACTAAAAGGGTATTCTCGTTATTTTGAAAATTTGATGTCAGGGTGTTATTATTGAATATGTATAAACCCATATTGATGATTGAAAAGTATTTGATAAGTTTTAGATAGAATTGGATAAGTTTCTAAAAGATATTCTTAAGGTTTCAAATGAGTACTCGAGCTTCTAATCTAAATTTTCGTTGATCGGAAAGTTCGATTAATGAGTCATTTGTTTCTATAAAAAGAAAATAGAATAAGAATTTTATAAAAACAAATTTGATTCAAATACAATATCATATGAGAGAGAATCAAAGTTAAGAATAGATAAAATCACTATAAGATTTTATAAGAATTTTTGAGTAAACCCTCGAACTTCTGGACTAAATTCTTGTTTATTGGGGTACAGTTTTGATACAAACTTTATTTCTACTAAAAAGACTAGAAATATGAGTATATAGAAAGACACAAAAGTGAAATCGGACTCTAGATGAGAGAGAAAATAGCGTCAGAATTTAGGGATCTAAATGATATTTTTAAAAAAAATTGATATTTATCGAGGGTTCTAAATAATATTTGTCATATCGAAACCTTTCCAAAGGTTCCAAAACTTGGAGTCAAATTTTTACTATTCTAAGTAAAGATATTGATATGTTTATCAAATGTATCAATACCTTTACCCATTTTTCAAAATATATCAATACGTTTGCCAACGTATCAATATCTTTAATTATTTTTTAAAATATATCGATATCTTTATTCATTTTCAAATAGTATCGATACTTTCTGATGAAAATCCAAAATCCAAGCACCAAACTATTTTTGACATAGGAAACAAAAGATCTAACCCCAAAAAAGACTATTATGCCCTCTTTGGCTTCAATCTCCTTCATTCTTTTTGATTTTCATGGCCATCTGTATCATTTTCTTATGCTTTTCATTATAAATGAAATTAAAAAGAGGTTGAAATGAATCTATGTTTATTTCTCCTTCATCTATGAACAAAATGCTTCTCTAGTTCATTTCACGTCATTTTTGCTCCTTTCTTTTGCTATCAATTCTCCACAATTTTATTCATTTTTTTTGTTATAAATCAAACAAGCATCATGTCCTGAACACTTTAGGAGTCTTGTTTAAAGGATTAGTGAAGAATTAAGTAGAAGAAAATTAGGGTTTGCATGCTAAATTGGGGGTGTTCGATTTTGAAGGTCAACCAAGCATTCTCCTCATTATATCGATTTCTTGATATGCCAAAGGAGCCATGACCTAACCAATTTTAATCCGATTTCTGTCCGACTTTTGGTAGCAAGCTCATTGGGTGAATATTTATTCTTTTTATTTTTTTCATTTAATTTTAACTATGTTTATTGATTATTAATGATTGAAACTATAGCAAATAAATTGATTTAGTCGATGATATACTTGGTTAAATGTTCTATTGAGGATTTGAAATCATATGATTTGATTTAGCATCATTATGTGTTTTTTTTTTGAATTTCTGATGTTCTGTTTTGGTTAATATTTCATATTTTCTTACCCTTAGTTAAGAGCTATGAGGGGTGGGTGGGGGGTGTCATATGCTTTGAAAGTACATTATGATATCTGTTTTATATAAGTACCAGTATATGTGAGAAGTAGGGAATGAAAAACAATCTGTATTCTAACCCTAATATCTGATTATATCTCTATATAAAAGTATGTAGTTGATGTCTTGATATTATGTTTTACATCTAAATATGATTTTAATTTCACATAAGTTAAATGATTTCCTACTGTTTTTGATATTAGTTCTCTGATCCCTGCATAGCCTCTTATATGTGAATGTGTATATGTATATATATGATTGTATTTTCAATAAACTTTGTTTTTTAAAAATTGAATACTGACTTTTATGAAAACATACTAATATTATATAAAAATCTTTAAATATTTCGATACTCCGTTTTAAAGAATTAATTGATTTGATAATTCAATTTCAGATTAGATAAATGATTTTAATCATTATAAGCTTAGTATGTGATTTTAACTCTAACTCTAGTTTGATTTATGTTATTTATAAATAAATCCACTTGTTAAGTCTCAGACTTACCCTCTCATAGTTTTGCAAGGCATATTGAGCTTGCAATAAGTTCTAGAAGATAGCCAAACGGAGCAAATGCTGAAATACAGTTACTAGAAAAATGGGTCCAGTCATAGATTTGTCATCATTCTGTGATTGTACATGATAATCCTATGTGTAATTTGAGTTCAAGTTTATACCTATGGATAGTAATATTATAGTAAATGTGTATATATACATGTGTTGGAGCACGAAGCCCATTATTCTGTAATCAAACATCTATTTTCTATGTTACGTCTTATGTAACTGTGGTATGAGTTAAGTTCTATATATATGTCAATGATCTGTATATCACAAGTTATAAGTACTAAATGATCAAGCGTTAGTCCAATATGAGGTTTAGGAGATTGAGATAGTCTTGCCTCCTAGCGATTACCTTCAAAATTCTTGGGGTGTGACAAAGAGGTTATGAGATTGGATTGGATTAAGACTTTTTTTGGAGAAATTAAGTATATATAAAAAGAGGGAAAACTGTACAAAGAAAGGGACATACGTTCCAAAAACCTAAAAAGATCTCAAAAAAAGACACAGACGCCCAAAGATTAGATTAAAATGGTGAACATTAATAGATGAATTCCACATACTTTGTCTTACTTAGACCATAATTGCACACCATCAATTATTCACTGCGATACATCCACCAACGACTTCTATTAAACTCAGAATTAGTGGCGTTTGTTGCTGACCTTGGCACAACTAGGCTTCTCCATTCAGATTCATCTAATAGAACTACAGTAACAGGCACATATGGGTACATTGCTCCAGGTGATAACCACTTTGTTCTCCTTTGCTTTACCATCTTCACTTCTAGTAAACACCTGTAAACTATATGATATACCTTTTAACTTTCTGTAGAAGTTGCCTACACTATACTTATAATAGAGAAATGTATTGTTTATAGTTTTAGAGTAGTGACACTTGAAGTATTAATGGGACAGCATCCAAGTGATCTTCTTTCTTCATTATTATCAACATGATTATTTGATCCAAAACAAGGTTGATTAATATTTTAGAACAATGTCTCTTACCTCCTATAGATCATCAAAAGATTGCAATAGCATTTGCATACCTTCCTTCCTATCCTAAATCATGACCTACAATGCAACAAATGTCTCAAGAATTTCTATCCCACAAGACTCGAATGCTAAAATCTTTACATGAAGTTACCATTTCAGAGCTTATATAAAAACTAAGAGATGTAGTTGTTAAATGAGTGTGGTATTTAGTTGTTGGCATATTATGTTGATGTATGTAAGTATTGATCACAATATTTTGTGCTTGAAGGCTCGAATAAAATGAGAAAATCTTTGAAAAGTCTGAGTGCCACTTTCAAGAAAAAAGTATCTTAAACAATACTTGAAAATTCCTTTTATAAATTCAAGTGTTTTTTTAACTTGAATTTTTTAAAAATATAATTATATTAGAATTTTTTATCTTAGAACTTAGGAATCGATCATGAATGTTATTTGGCAAACGTAAGTCTTTAGAATGTTCTTGAATGCATAATCATTCAAGTCTTTTTCCAATATTAAAGGTGAGTTAAGTAATTTCCATTTAATTAACAAAAGCATATGATATGATAATTTTCATTTAATAAATACAAATATTCAAGTGCCTAACAGAGTCAAAGCTGATTAAGCTAACAGAAAATATTCTGAAAAGCTTTTATGACTACTGACTTTATTTTGCATACACGGTTTATAAGCAGTAATCTATGTATATACATTGAATGATGAAATTATGAATTTCTAATATGTTTGCAATAATTAGCTAATTTTATAATTTGTTGATGCAGGAAATTTGTAAAGCCTTGACTTTTGTTCATTGCTGGTTGAATCCTCCATTGACGTACCTAATATGTTTCTAATATGTTTGCAATAATTAACTAATTTTATAATTTGTTGATGCAGGAAATTCGCAAAGCCTTGAACTTCATGCACTACTGGTTTAATCATCTATTGACGTACCTAACTAGCCTGAAAACAGAAAATGACGATTACAAAAAAGTTCAACTTTTCGATAAAAATCCTCCGATACTTAAATTAGAGTTTTATTTTTAAAATATTTTACTTTTAAAATATTTTAGGAAAAAACTAAAAGAAATAATAACAATCTTTTTTTAATAGGGAGTAACTTATCTCTTTCTGAAATTATGGCATCTTATATATAATCGTACCTTGTTACAATAGAATACATGTTAGTTGATCATTATTTCTTCCCTTTAATGAAGGAATGTGTCCCTGTAATTATAACCTATCGTTGTTATTGCTTACATTTAATTTATAATCTTAATTAGTATTTATTAGTTTTGAATATCCCATTTAACACTGTAGAAAGGGTGAAATCATATGTCATATTTAACCTTGGAATCTTTTCTATAAAAGATCCTTTAAGTCGGTGACTTGGACCTTTAGTAATGTTATCTCGACTTCCCATGGCTTTTAGGGGTCTCGCCCCCACATGCACTTCAAGAATGTATTCATGACTTTGGGCTTCTCGAGCTCCTTAAGAGTAACAGGTTAATAATCTTGGGACCTTAGGATTTCATGTGATCTAGCAATCTCACTAGAGTACTTGTTAGAATGAAGTAGGGGTCTTGGATATTATCTACTATAAATAACCTACATGTGAATACATTCTTTATGAGCTTTGGGCTACCACTAAAGAAACGGGGCCTATATGACTTATGAATACGGTCTTTATGAGTTTTGGACGGTCACTAAAAAAAGTGAGCCTCTAGTTGAGCTTTTGGGCTGACAGAACCCTGGAATTACCCTCAACACAATTAAATCACAAGATCTCTTTGTTGATTTAAAAACCTTTGTTTCTTAATTTGTTTTTGTTTTTTCAAAATTTCAGATAAAATTAATTCAGTCATCAAAGACATCCTTCTTCGTTACAATATATATCCTTAAATCCCAGGATAAAAGATAACAAGTTTTCATGATTAGCTTAGAAATGAAAATACTGAAACAAGCAAAAAAAAAATTGAAACAAAATTAAAACAGAGTTAAGAGTACATAGAAAACTTTTAAAACGTTTTCTAGAACGAAAGTTAGGTTGAAGCTGAGGCCCCGACCGACAATGTTTCCACTTTCCACTTTATCTATGGGTAAAGTTGTTGAAAATAGAGTATGGGGTCCCATAAATTTGTTAATATTAATTTCCTCCCGCTACTTCTCATGTGCATGTCCATTCTTTTGACCTTTCTCGGCACCTGTACCCAACATCTTCGCCATCAATTTGTTGGTATTCATGCAGAAAGAAATTACTTCCCTTCACAGTTCACACTAGGACTTGAACCAATTTCAAAAAATGAAGATGGGAAGGAGTTGTTTGTAATTGTAGGACCTAATTGATACAAGGTTGGTGTCTTGTAGGGTTTAGTTGATGACTTTATGAGGAGTTTTAAGAGATAAGCTTGATTGAAAAGATGTTTAAGATTGCCTTTGTGACGTGCGAAACCAAATCTAAGATCATGGGATTTGGTCTTCTCCGGTAAAGGAGTCCAAAGTTTGTCTAGAAAAAAATAATATGTAATCATAGTCTGCTTTCAACTTTGTTTGTGAAGTATGCTCGAAGATTGTGGCCTCACTGTCTCATGGTTCACTTAGAGATAGATCCCCAAGTTGGGTTTTGATCGTTTAAAGAGATTTATTAGATATTTCTATAAATTGTTAGACAAAAAATCTAATTAAAATAGAATTTTTTTTTTAAATCATTTTTTCTCTTTCTTTGTTTACTAATAGATAAATGTAAATCAAACTCATATTCGTTTTAATTCAGCAAGATACTGAACCAACCAAACCCCGAAAATTTACAACAAAATTAATTCTTCTTTCTTTGTTTCTCTAACTACAATGAATAGCAAAAACAAAATTAATACAAATAAATGCAAATTCTGTAAACTACAATATGTTGCAAGTCAATGGAAATTCTGGGAAGATAGAAAGATATGCAAGTGGTCCCTTCCGAGAATAAAGTTTATTGGAAAAAATGGCCGAAGTTATCTTTGGCTCCAATTGTCTACCTAAATTACAGGGAAGCTTAAACAATTGTTAAATATGAACTCTAATTAATAAGGGTCAAAGAAATATTATAAAACTAAAATAAGAATGAGAAAGAGGAAATTCATCCACAATAGAACCGGGATAAAAATATTTCACTATAAAAATACTTTCTTCTTTTGCTTTCCATTTTGTCAAAATGTAATGACTTTTACGCCCCAGATTCGTGGTCTCTTTTCCTGGAATCGAATGCATTGGAATTTATAAATGCTCGAGGACCATGCATTGACTCAAAATGTCTACTTCAATTCCAGGAAATCGAAATGGGTTGATTGGGTAGACATTGAGATTTTATAATCCATTAAGTATACGTCGGTGAAAGAAAAAAGAAATTGCTAGCTAGCTAGGATTAGCAAAACAAAGTTAAAGTAATAATAAAGTTATTTTCACAGTCAATCCTAAATCAAATATTATATGAATTACAGAGTACAGATACAGTAGACTTTAACTCGATGTTCTTGAAAATTTACGTTTTTTACCTGTGAATTCTTATTTTAAAAAGTCGTACCTGAGAAATTTTATCCTTATATATATATTTTCCATTCATTTAATAAATACCAATATTCAGGTGCTTTATTAATTATTGCATTTCTTAGATAAGTTTTATGAATTTTCCTAACCAAACAAGAAATTATTAAGATAATAGGGAAATCTTCTAAAAAAATTTTGTACTTAGTAAATTTTTCTGAAATATCTCGATCCGGATTTGACATCAAAGTGCAAATTATTGTACCCAAACAAGTTCTTGATATGAATTTGTAAAGACTATTAACAAGATTTGACAAACTTGTTATATGTATAGAAATTATCGTCAATTATAAGTAAGATAAATTGATGACAAATCAAAATCAAACACTTTTAAAATTTAGCTAATCAATCTAGAACTTTAATCTTATGCCAATAACACTATAATAATTCAATAAAACTATTAAAAACATGAAGTAAAATTAAACCAATCACAACAAACAAAGTTTTAGAGAAAAAGATTTATTAATAAAGGAGATTTATGATTATAAACACGAGAACAATTTTATTTCTTATTTTGTTCTTTCACTCTTTGTAGTAAACAAAACCTCTCTTAAAATTATTAAAATTTTTGAAATTTACAAATTACTGATGTATAAAATCTTCTATGATTTTAATACATTAAATAACATACCTTACAATTATGATAATTTTGTGGTTGAAGGAATTTTTATGATTAAATTTAGATTTTGACTAAACTATTAACATATCTTTTTTTAGATCAAATCAAATTATAGTTATTTGATGGAATACAATAGTTTTTATATTCCATTAACCAATTAATCCTAAAAATTTTTGAGATCACTCCTCGTTAACACGTGATCAGGTTCTTATCGTACTTGAACTCTTATAAGAAATATAATTACCCTCTATTTTTTCCCAACAATTGATATTTCATATTTTGATAATATGAAATATATTTTGTTGGTAGTATTTTAAGTATTAAGGGTATAGTTTAAAAATTTAAAACATCTGTAATGTTTGAAGATGGTAGATTAGAAAATTATGAATTATAACCCATGTGTCATAGTATCACAGTCAAATACTTACTAATTCTTCGCTTCGAATACTTTAACTGTAGTTTGGAGCTATTGGATGGATCCCCAAATCCCGCAACACTTCACGCTAAATACTCCAATCGTAATTAAGGAGTTCAATGGCCCATCAAGTGGATCCATATTTATTGAGAAAGGGTTGGCTATGAGACCCTTCACTTTGAGTGGCCGCGGCTGGGGAGTCCGATGTGCCATTGGGTGGTTGTTCTGCTCGTCAATTGAGTCCCAATTGAAAAAGGATAGTTATGATACCCTTCACTTCGAGGGACTGCGGCTACGGATCCGATGGGCGATCGAATGGGTCTCAGAGTCTCGCGAACTTGAGGTACTCTTACAAGGCGTCCACATGAATTGAGAAAAGATGTTATTGTGAGACCTTTCACTTCGAGTACTCTTTAACTCGACGAAGAGTTTAGTGGGCCATCAAATTACTCTCAGAGTCCAGCAAATTATTGAGACTCTTGCAAATAAGAGAGTATGACGAAAACGTACGTAGACTACTTTCACATCAATTGAAAAACCGAGTTAATTAGGAGCTGTATGTTGAATAAGTCAATTTTTCTGGATTATATCCTAGCAATCCGTGCGACGTAATTGAGAAGATAAAATTGAAAACAATATTTCGTTACAAAATACCCAAATAAATTTCCTTCGTCCTTCTCAATATGTGGGTGCCACGAATACGACCCACAATTGACTTTTCTACCGAAAAAATTAAATGCATTGGAATAAATATATGTCTGCTAAAATTCCAAGTAAATCTAAATGAGGTGTAGCCCTTTGAGATTTTATATTGGAAAATTTGATTTTTTAATCACTACGTAAGAATCTTATCACATCATTATATTTTTTTTTTCCCTTAATTGCAGCATTGTATGATCTAGAAAAATAAATTTGATGATAAATTATGGTCACTGTTGATCCTAAATCAGATATTATATGAATCATAGAAAACAGTTTGGGAAGATGTTAACTCAATGTTCTTGAAAATGGAATCAAGTGAACCAAGGGAAAGAAATCATTTAATTATCTTGTGTAGAGTTGTCATATTATTTATATTACAACACAAACAAATTGTTAATATAAATTGATGAAAAAAAAATATTTTAACTTTTATTATAAAGTTATTGTAAAACAATAGTAGCTATGCCGCATAACACTTTAATATCAAACATACAAGAGGTTTGTTTGACAATCCATGAAGGGCCAAGCCAACTATAACAAATCGAAGTGATCTCAAAACAATTCACCACAAGTGGCACAACCTAGATCATACTTATTATTACTGAAAATTATTTTAAACAACACAGAGTTATCTCATCATGTGGGCTTCAACGTACTGCAACATACACAAGAAAACATGACTACCAGCTTCTATTGAAAATGTAGTTGATATAGATCAGCTAGAAATTAAGGAAGAAGACCTTGACTCACTGTTCTTGAAAACATGATTCAAGTCTTTATCCTTAGGTTAATTTCCATTTAATTACCAGAAGCATATAACCATCCTTCTGCATGCTGTTAGCACTGGAATCAACCGAAAACACACAAACAAACACACATAGACGTCAAATTTTAGGAAATCTAGAGGTGATCGATAGGAGACCAAAATTATCCTAATCTCCTAAATTTTAAATTAGACTGACGCTTGATTATTTAATATTTAATCATGTAATGTATAGATCATTGACACACATACAGTACTTAACTCATATAATAATTATATAATACGTAACATGGATAATAAATATTTAATTATAGAATAATGAGCTCTGTGCTCCAACACGTGTATAACATATATATACTTTAATACTATTATTTACATATACAAACTTTAATTTAAACTCAAATTACATATAGGACTAAGATGTACAATAACAAAATAGTGGCAAATGCATGACTGGACCCATTTTCTTAATAACTATACTTTGGTATTTGCTTTGTTTTGTTGTATTCCAAAATCTATTGTGAGCTCAGTATGCCCTACAAAATAGTAAAGTGATAAATTTTAAAAAATACTTAGTAAATGAATAAAATTATAAATAATATAAATAAAATGAGTGTCAGCATTAAAATTAAATATTAAACTTATAATGATTAAAATCGTTTGTCTAAACTGAAATTGAATTATTAAATCAATTAATTCTTTAAAATAAAGTTTTGAAATATTTAAAGGTTTTTTATATAATATTGATGCATTTTCTTAAAAGTCGATATTCAATTTTCAAAAATAGAGTATATCAAAAATAAAATTATATATATATATACACACACATACACATATAAATGGCTATGCAGGAATCAAAGAAACAATATCAAAAATAGTAGGAAATCATTTAACTCAATTGAAATCAAAATTATATTCAAATGTAAAACATAATTCCAGGACATTAACTACATGCTTCTATGATTTTAGAATTATAATCTCAACATATCAAAATCGTCAGTTAAGTATGCAAAGATATAATCAAAGATCAAGTTCAAAATATAGATCGTTTTTCACTCTCTACTTCTCACATGTAATGATACCTATACAAAACAGATATCAGAATATGCTTTTAGAGCACGTGAGCTTCCCTTTAATGACTCACGACTAAGATAACGAAATACAAAATAATGGTCAAAGTAGAATATTAGAAATTCAGAAAATAAAAATAATACATAATGATACTAAATCAAATCATATGGTTTCAAATCTTCAATAGAACATTTACTCAAGTATATCATCGATTAAATCAAGTTTATCAAAACATGTTTTACTTTACTATTTACAACTAAGTTAATTCAAACAAGATTTCTAATAAAATGTACATACCAGTAATCACTCAAATTTCCAATATAAAATTAGGAATCAAGAGTAACAAATAAACATCATCAAACTATTCACAACCAAAACATAATGGTTACCTCTTTACCTCAATCTTAGTATCTTAACAACTCCTCCATAAACAATTTATAAATCATAAAGAAATATAATATTTTATATAAACCACAATGTGAATCAGTTTATTTGCTATGGTTTCAATCATTAATAATCAATAAATATAATTAAAGTTAAATAAAAACAAAATAAAAAGAATAAATATCCACTCATTGAGCTTGCAACCAGAAGTCGAATGAAAATCGGATTAAAACAGGTTAGGTCATCACTTCCTTGGCATATCAAGAAGTTGATATAACAAGGAGAATGTTTGGTTGACCTTCAAAATCGAACACCCCCAATTTGGCACACAAACCCTAATTTCTTTCTACTAGATTCTTCACTAATCCTCTAAATAAGACTTCTAAAGTGTCGAGGACACAATGCTTGTTTAATTTATAGTAAGAAAAATGAATAAATTGGTGGAGAATTGATAGAAAAAGAAAGGAGCAAAGATGACATAAAATGAACTAGAGAAGCATTTTGTTCATGGATCAAGAAGAAATAAACACAGATTTGTTTGTGCCTCTTTTTAATTTTATTTATAATGAAAAACATGAGAAAATGATAGAGGTGGCCATGAAAAATCAAAAGGAATGAAGGAGATTAAAGCCAAAGAAGGCAGAATAGTCTTTTCTTGGGTTAAATCTTTTGTTTCTTATGTTACAAATGGTTTGATACGTGATTTTCGTCAGAAAGTATCAGTACTTCTTGAAAATGAGCAAATATATTGATATGTTTTAAAAAATGATCAAAAATATCGATACGTTGGATAAAAGTATTGATACGTTTTGAAAATGGATAGACGTATCAATACGTTTGGTAAAGGTATTGATACCTTTACTTAAAATAGTGTATATTTGATCCTAACCTTTGAAAAGTTTTCGATACGACAAATATCATTCATGTCCTTCAATAAATATCAATTTACTAAAAAATATCAGTCAGATCCCTCACTTATGATATTGTTTTCAGCCTTATCCAGAATCCGATTTTACTTTTGTGTCTTTCTATATACTTCTCTTTCTATCCTCTATCAATAGAAGCAAACTTTGTATCAAAAATCTATCTTAATTAATGAAAATTTAGCCCGAAAGTTTGGGTGTTCAATAAAAAATTCTTCTAAAATTTGATAGTAATCTAATCTATTTTTAGCTTTAATGTTCTCTTATATAACCTCATATTTGACTTAAATTTAATTTTTGTGAAATCCTTATTTTGTTTTCTTTATATAAAAATAAATAACTCATCAATCAAACTTTCTGATCAACAGAAATTTAGATCAGAAGTTCGAGTGCTCATTTAATACCTTAAAGATATCTTTTAGAAACTTATCAAATTCTATCTAAAACTTATCAAATACTTTCCAATCATCAATATGGATATATATTCAATAATAACATCTTAACATTAAATTTTTAAAATAACGAGAATGTTTTTCTAACACAAAATAATTAAATTACCCCTAAACTCAAATTTTTTTTTTTTGGAAACCTGGAAACTCTGACCGTCAGCCAACGTCTCGGGAAACTCCGCCAGGGGGACCTAGGCCCTCAATTGCCCTAGAACAGCGTCATCAGGATGGGACTCAGGCCTTTAACCAACAGGCGCCCGACTCAACCCTATTGATCGACGGTACCAAACGGTCAGATAAAACTGGGGTTACACTAAACTCTTACACCTGGGTGCACTCCCAGTGATTAAAACTCAGAACCAGTATGAATGCCCCCCAGAATAGAATCACTAGGCTACACCCAGTGGGTGCCCTAAACTCAAAATATAGAAGACTACTGCATTATTTTTATATCAAGATTAACTGCTCTTTTATTTTTATGCCAAGTTTTTATTGTTATACTTAATGTTAATGGAAAGTGCTAAACTTATTACCTTCAATTATTGTTAAGTATAAAATGGGTTACATGTCATAAAGTTTTAAAAGGTTAGTAAAAATTTGTTGTTGGTGGTAATGTGTTACTAGGTACTATCATTGCTGACGCAATGGATTTTCTGCAGCTTAGGTTCACTTGATATATAGGCACTCTGCTACACGCTCCTAGTGTCATGCCCCGACCCTAGTCGGTTACGTGGCAATCGTCGCGAATCCCAGAAATACATCCTATCACTTAGAATGCACCCTTAGAATCTATAAGGCATTAGTACCTGTTTTCAAACTCATTAACAAAAAATAAAATGAAATAGTGGATAATGGAAGATTTTTAATCGTATAAATATCAATCTTTATATTTTTATAAAATACAATATATAATTCTCTTGGCCAAGTCAAATACATAAAATATCTTTATTATAAATCATTTTCTATGCAGTAGACCATAATATAAAAACCTGAGTTGAGTACCTGTAAACTTGCTGAATCACACTTCAGCTATACTATGCCACGCCCGACTACACTCTCTTGAAATGAGAAAGTGAGGGGTGAGTATTTGAAAAATACTCAGTGAGTAGATAGAGAAACAAAACAGAAATCAGAGGCCTGAGGATTAATTACGGCAAATCCTCGTATTCATAAAACCAATCATAGTGAAATGTGGCATCATATGTATGACTAGAAAATCAATATCACATCAAATGTGTATAACTCCTCGGTCTATAGGATCCCACCTACTCTATTTGAACTGTATGGCCGATCCACAACCTTGATCGGGGATGTGTGCCTATGAATGATATCCCTTAGTTTATAGGATCCCACCCACTCTATCTGAGCTATATGGTCGATCCGTAACCCTGATCGGGGATACTCTTATAACAGTATAAGGCTAGCATCCTTTAGCCTGGATATGTGGATTCCACCCATCCCATCTTGAACTGTATGGCTAATCCACATTCTGGAGACTATTGGATCCCACCCACTCCACATGAGCTGTGTGACCAATCCTCACCCATATAGTCATTAGCATAACACACAAAATTATAACTCAAAATCATCGGCTCATCAGGGTAAATCAAATAACTAGTGGCTCACAAGGCCAAAAATGTCATCTATGGCTCACTAGCCAAAACAATACAACAAGATATGTTGGCTCACAAAGCCAAAACAACTAGCATGGCAACCCGGTCATAATGTATACCCCATGATGCTATATTCACATACATACATAACATTGGCCTCCGACCTCGCAATCACGATATCAATGTATACAATAGGCCTCCGGCCTCATATCACAATATAAATACATACAATAGTCCTCCAGCTTCACAATCATGGCAATCTAGGTTTTCACAATAAACCTATCTCTATCACAAATAAGGGGCCAACTCGGCCACCACACAACATACATCTAACGCCTCCTCATTTCAGTCATATATACATATCCACATGCTATCCTCTAGCATTATACTCATTCATAAATAATAATAAAAGAGGCAAAGGGAAAGAATGTGTCCACTCATAGTCCTGGGGTGGGAAACCACCTTCTCGGTATCCTCCTCGCGGCGGAGATCCTCCCGTTTCGACTCTCGTTCTTGGATACACAAAAAAATATATCATGAAGTCTGTGCATGATAAAATGCATGCTCAAGCTACTCACGCACCTCTCACTCTCTCTTTCTACCCTTTCTCTCTCTCTAACATTACTGTTCTCACACGAACCTCGCTCTAAACATACATTTCTCATCCATTCAACACCATTAGCTAACCAAAACCTCAAATTTATCAATACAAGTGATAAACTAGAAAACCCCCAAATTCTAGGGTTTTATGAACAGTGGCCTGATTATTATTTCTTAGATCTATACGAAATGATAGCTTAATCGAGGGAGATAGACTAAGGAATAAGCTTACCTAAACCCGTAGGTGAGCTTAGAGCTCCGAATGGCTTGAATCCCTCTTTTTTGCTATCGTTCACTGCCACCTATTCTTCGTGATTTCTCATGAACCGTTGCGTGAATCTCTGATCAGAGGGTATTTATGGGTTCTGGTGTTGATTCTCAGTTCATAGGAACTGGAATGGCGAAGTTTTGTGGAGAAATAGAGGAGATCAGTTGACTGGTGATTGAGAGAGTTTTCTACTGTTTCTAGTAGAGAGAGAGGCCAAAAATTTGAAATGGGGAAGACAACCTGTCCCCGAGCATACATGATGTGAAATCCCTAAAGGTCTCGATACGTTTCAAAACGTGTCGATACCTTTGGCATTTTTCTCACAACGTATCAATACGTTTGGCCAAAACACTTATCACAAGCCTGCAAGGTGTCGATACCCTTCCCAACGTATCGACACCTTTCGTCGCAAGCGGGCTCTATCTCTATCACCAACGTGTCGATACCCCTTGCTAACGTATCGATACATTGGGCACTGTTTACTATTTAACGTGCCTTCAAGGTATCGATACCTTTACTTCTGGTCCTCCTTCCAAGGACTAGAACTTCAATTGGCCATAACTTTTAGCTCGGATATTCGCTCAGAACCCATAATATATCAATGCGAAGCTCTCTCCGATCTCTACAAAAGTCAGAGGAATTTTTCTCAATTGGAGATGATTTTAGGGTCAAAATTCTAGTTCTTTCCCATATGCTCATATCCTACACCATAATTTTATCCAAGATATCTTCTTCAAGTTTTATACCCTCTCGTGCACAATCTAAATATAAAGACATGCGCGAACACGCTTGTAGCATTTATTATTATGCATATAATACTAAGGGACGGGTTTCACAATTGGCATCATAAGGGGAATTCAAAGGGAGGCAAATTCGTGTTTTACCACCTTCTCAAAGCAAGCCTATTGCATCCGCAAGAGGCCTTTGGAGACCTCCCTTGATCAGGCCCAGGATCCTGCTTCCAGGACTGGAGAAGGGATGGGGTTAGGAAAACAACATCTAGCCTCCCCTAGTAGTCAGTCTAGGGAGAACAAAGAGTCACTGGTCCCCAGACTGAAGCCAGAAGAAACCCTGATCGACATTGTGCTAGATGAACAACAACCTGAGAGGATGGTCAGGATGGCACCCATCTAGAACATGAACAGAGGCTCTGAGGCAAAATACAAACGTATTCGCTTGGAGTCATGAAGACCTGATAGGTATTGACAGACGGGTGATGACACACCACTTGGCAGTCATCTCCTCACACAAGCTAGTTCGACAAAAGAGAAGGGTCTTCAATGTTGAAAGATAAAAAGCCATCAAGCAAGAAGTAGACAAGCTCCTCAAAGTGGGTTTCATCAGGGAAGCTAGATATCCAGATTAGTTGGCCAATGTCATCCTAGTGAAGAAAACTAATGGAAGCTGGAGGATGTGTGTCATTTTCATCGACCTGAATAAGGCCTGCCCAAAGGACAGTTTTCCTCTACCCCGAATCGACCAGTTAGTTGACTCCATGGTAGGGCACGAGCTGTGGAGCTTTATGGACACCTTTTTAGGGTATAATCAAATACCACTACATCCCCCTAACCAAAAAAAGACGGCCTTCATCACCAATCAAGGATGTATTGCTATAAGGTCATACCTTTGAGTTTGAAGAACACTGGGGCTACCTTCCAAAGATTGGTGAATAAGGTTTTCAAGGTGCTAATAGGGAATTCGATGGAAGTATGTGTGGATGATATGATGTCTAAGTCCGTCAAAGCCGCAGACCACCCCAAACACCTGAAGTAGGCTTTTTCTCTTCTTAGGAAGTATCAACTAAAGCTTAACCCTGAGAAGTGCGCCTTTGGGGTCAGGTCAGGAAAATTCCTGGGCTTTATGGTCAGTGAAAGGGGTATTGAAGCCAACTCTCAGAAGATCCAGGCCATCTTGGACTTAAAGAATCCCAGCATGTTGAAGGAACTGTAGAGTTCGACAGGAAGATTGGCGACTTTCAGTCGTTTTATTTCACGTTTCACTGACAAGTGCTATCCTTTTTTCAGGGCCATAAAGGAGGGCAAGGGTGTAAATTGGGACGAGGAATACAAAAAATCATTCCAACAAGTTAGGGTTATTTAGCTTCCGTCCCCAGTTAGCTAGCTTTTCACCAAAGGAAACACTTTATCTTTACCTTGCTATCAGTGAACACTTAATTTGCTCAATTTTGGTAAAAGAAGTTGCTAGAAGATACAGGGGCCTATCTATTACACCAGCAAAGCTCTGTTAGACATTGAGATGCGGTACTAGTCATCAAAGAAGCTATCCTTGGCACTTGTCATGGTTGTTAGGAAGTTGCGACCCTACTTTCAGGCTCATCCTAGAGTGGTGCTAACCAGCTAGCCACTTTGATAAATTCTTTATCAACCTAGTTTGTCTGGTGGACTGGTCAAGTAGGCAGTAGACCTTAGCGAGTTCAACATAGAATTCTAGCCTCGAAAAGCAATCAAAGGGCAAGCTCTCATGGATTTTGTTACAGAGCAAATCATAGCTGAAACACTGACCATCTCCAAACCTTCCAGTCAACCTGAGGAATGAATGTAGGTCACCCTGACCCTGAAGAAACACTTGCCTGGCATCTGTGGATCGACGGGTCAGTCAACCAAAGTGGGGTTGGAGCAGGCATCATACTGATCGGCCTGGGGAAAGAGGAGGTTAGGTATACCCTAAGATTTCTTTTTCCTATAACTAATAATGAAACAGACTATGAAGCTTTATTGGCAGGATTAAGAACAGCGCAAGAGATTGGGGTTCTCATGCTCATCATCAATAGTGATTCACAACTCTTGGTGAACCACTTGAACGGGACGTACCAGGCACAGGAGGAAAGCATGAAAGCTTATCTTTCAGAAGCTCATAAGATGATTGGCAATTTCAAGAAGGTTGAGATGAGAAGAATCACACGATCCGAGAATCTCTTGACTAATGCCTTGTCAAAGCTCGCGTC
>JAVXUL010100747.1:0-20025 GCA_035590515.1 Trichilia minutiflora | reverse complement strand
CAGTCTCTGCTTAGGCACATGGCCATATTCCTCTCTGGATCCTTGAACTCTCTCTGCACCACTGCTTCGAGGAGCACGACTTTCGAAGCCCTCAGGAGTCAGTGGTGTTCTTCCTTCCCTCAGGGAAATGGGCTCCCTGGCCATCTGCCTCCGGACGTCCAAGAGCTCCTATTCTGATGCTTCTGGCCTGCTGGCTAAAATTCCATCCATATGTCTATTTCTTGATCAGGGCCTCTCCCTAATCAAGGAAAATTTTTCTCCTTCACAAGCGGTACTTTTGCTGGAGTTGAAATCTTCATCTCCTTGTCTTCTTTCTGCCATTTCAAACTTTTTCTATGGAAATTTTTTTAGAAAACTCTTATTCCTCTTCCTTCCTCCACACACGATGCTTCAATGACTTTTGTTTGTTTCTCATAGACGACGCCAGCTGTTGGTGCAAAAATTATTCGTGGACCCTCCTCGCGATCAACGTGGAATAACCCAACTGGTAAGGTGTAAGCACGATGTGGCTGTTTGTTGGACGAAGATTTCTACACTGGAGAATGACTGTAAGTGTGGTTATTTTCAACAAAACTTCACCTCCTAAGCCTGCAAAGAAAGTAAACACCTTCAGAGTGACGTTGGGAGGGGTTCTCGACTGGAAAACTCCAATGTCTAAGTCAAAAAATGGGTGAAGGAATAAAAGGTGTTTCCGATGAAGGCATCAAGAAGAGATCGAAAATGACCAAAAATGAGAAAAGAATCTGTGAAAATTATCCAACAGAGACAATGAAGGCAAATCGATAGAAAATAAGGCTGTTGGATCTCTCTCAATCTCTAAGTGTGGCTCGAGTGTTTCCAGGACCAACCCTCTTATCGTTAAAGAAATTTGGTTTATATAGTGCCCCTCCTCTGAACAGTGACATGACTTGGTATCGGAGAATGGAAAGGATGTGATGTCTGACATGAGACAGTGTGCATCCGATTTTCTTTAATGATGTTATTACATCTGCAGATTTTATAGGTTTGTCACCATCCCATCACTTGAAAATGGTCAGAGGATGGGACGGGTGCTTTTAATGGGCCAATTATCATCAATCCTTCCTATTTTTGAGTGGAGGGGGCACATGTCTGCAGATACCCTGATCAGGAATTACATGCAAGTTTGGTGTGGAAGGAATCCTCGTCTAGGTTGATTTCTTTGGGAAACTATCCTGATTCTTGAGTCGGCGGATGACTGCAAGCTCCAACTTTCGGATGTCTAAGACGCATTGTTGATAACAATAGAGAATCCTGAGAAGGTACTTCTATTTTCTTGACACCTGAGGCGATGGGAATCCTGAGACACTGGTGATTCTACGAGGTCGCAAGTTGTCTGGGGCGGATATCATCAGGGACGTTAGAATCCCTGGGTTAGGAGACACCTGGGATAGAGTATACCTGAGACGGGAGTACCTTGGGATGGAGTATACCTGAGATGGGAGTATCCTGGGATTATACCTGATCTCCTATCACGTGTCTTGTTGACTGAGTATTCACATATTACCTTTTTTTTTTTCAAATAGAATTTATATAGTATTTTCAATCGTTAAATGAAAAAAATATATAATAAAATAATTTAAAAAGAAAAAATTTAAGTTTCATACGTGTTTTGGAAATTTTTTATTGGAAAATGAAAAAGATAATTGACAGAGATTTGTAGATAATAAAATATTCAAAAAACACTTAATATAAACAAACACAAGAACTTTAAATTTGGCTAAAAATTTGTACACTGAATAAATACGAAAAAATGAGAAAATATTATAAATTTAATTTATAATATAGATAATTTTAGTATTATATAGAATTAATTTATAAAAAATTATAATTTCTAATATTATAACAGCAATTTCTTCAAGAGTTTAATTAAATTTTTTTTAATAATATAAACGAATCACTTTTTTAATATCACCTAAATTTGATTTCGGTGGCGTATAATATTTGTAAAAATTAAAAGAGAAAAAAAGTGGAGTGTAATTATAGTCGCCATGGCTATTACCGTTTTTTAAAAGAAAATCAAGAATGATTTATACTGTAATGGATGGGGTATTAGGGTTCATTTAGAAGACATGGGTCTTCAGGATTTACCATTATATTGGTCTTAAGCCCAACAAAAACTCCAAATTGGTTCTATAGTAGCCCAATCAAAGACTGGTTACTTACGGGCGAGAGAAGTCGCCGAAGTAACCTTCCCATCTTCGTCCCCAGCAAAGGCTCACTAGTAGCTGTTCCCTTTCGGCATAGTGCATTATCGTTTTTCAATCATCAACAAAGAAAATTGTATCTCATCAGAGAAATTTTAAATGGGATATGTACAGGAGGCACGTGAGAATCACGTGAAGAAGAAAGTGGAAGAAGGTAATCTGAGTACTAATAGTAATACTATTATGCTTAAACCCTAATAAACCCATGTTTGGTTACAAATTATAAGCAAGGACTTACTACTTTATTTCAAGTATAATGCCTAAATTGTGATAATGGTTATTGTTTTGTACGTTTGTTAGCTCTACGTAGCAAAATGAAGCAGAAGGCACTAAAAGAATGTGACCAATACACATCCAAGTATGCTCAATGTGCTGTCGGAAGAACGATTTCGATTGTATGGCAATGTCGCAAACAAGCTAAAGAGTTAAACAATTGCCTTCATCAATAGTAAGATCTATTGCACATGGGATTTTTTTTCTCAGCTCAATATTTGTTCTTTCAAATGAAGAAATGTTATGTTATCGTTAGCAGCATTAGGCTACATTTGTTTTTCCTTTTGGTATTGTCGAGATTTTGTGTTTTTATGCTGGTTCTGTAGTATTTAAATCTAGCTGAAACAAACAAAATATCCTCTTGGGATAAAAGTTATTTGATAGATTCATTACTTAAAAATGCTACTTCAATGAGAAAAGTCAGTTGGAGTGCTTTGTGGAAAGGCAAAGACAATAGTTTAGCTCCAAATTGCCTCTAAGAAAGCATAATCAAGCATACCTTAGTTTAAATTATTTCTTGAAACTGATTGCTCTCAAGAGGAATGCAAAACTCTTGCGTGTTAAATGGAGAATCTTAGTTTTCTATCAGGCATCGGGCTAATGCGTTGTGGAAGTGGGTTTATGAAGATGCGGTGTGTGTTTGTCATGATTGAGTAGTACACTCTAGCACTACTTACTATTTACTATAACTTTTGTTAGGTGGAGTTCTTCATTTTTTAATCAATGATTTTCGATTTTAGTGCTGTATCCTGAAATGTTTCATGACTGATATCTCCTTTCTGGAGAAGAATTGAGCGATGACTATGGTTTGTGGTGATCCTATAACTGAGAGTATACATAAAAAAGTTTAGTTGCTATACCTTGTCGACTATGAAATGTCTGAGCAAATTTTGAACCTGTTCATAACTTGTTGTGTCTCTCAATTTGTTGTACATATACCATCATGTCCAAGAGTATGAATTGCAATTTATATGTACTGCCCCTTCCTAACTCCAAGGGGTTTGGTTGGTGATAAAAGACTCTTTGATTGAGGGTACAAACCACCTTGGGGCCATCTACCTGGATATTCATCATTTCCCATGCATTTTCTAATTGCTAATGTCAATCCAACGATAGTCCCAGGTTTTGAACTTGATGTGCACTGGAGAGGTTTTGGATTTTCTGGTATTAGATAAAAGGTCAACTTACTCCAATTTTATCTAATTTAGAGGTGCTTCTAGAGGTTCTGTTAGTGCATTCTTACCGTAGTTTCAGTTGCAAAATTGTTTTCTTGATGTACTCTCGATGGTCATCTAACATGACTGCATAGAAATGAAGTGTGTTATTATGAAATGAAGTGAACTTGTTCTACCAGATTTCATTTCCTTGGTTAGTGATTAGTGTGAAAAGTTATCTACGTGAAGCCACTTAAGAAGGCTTTAAATTTTAACCCTTATGGACTTAAGAAGAATCACTGATTAACGAAGAATTTCTTAGAGAGCTATTGGGGATGATATCCAATTCATGAAGACTGAAAATTGAAAAGATAAAGGAAAAGTTAATGAAAAGAAACGATCTTTGTTCTTTTATTGCAATTGTATTGAGGGATAAGATGAAAGATAATTGTTAAAGTGTTATACAATTTGGTGGTGATTTGTGTCGTGGTTATGGTGGCTATAGTGTTCTCAGTTTATGACGTTTGTGATTGTATTGGAGAAAAATTCAGAGAATTCTAGACGAAATTTGCTTTTGTTACAGCTGTTCCGTATATATTTATGTCAATAATTGTCACCTAGACTTGTATTGAATGCTTGGAGAACTATGTTGGTTTACCTAAATATTAAGACGACTTGTTTTGTTTTTTGAAGCACCAATGATGCTGTCCTAGAAGAAATGAAGAAAGAATACATGCTTCAGCAAGACAGGAAAGAGGCCGCTAGAGTTTAACCTTAGGCCCTCGTCCTTTTTGATGTCCCTCAATTAACGAAGCATATAATGTATCATATTTTCATGATGAATCTCTGCACTATGATTTGTTCATATTGATCCCCAGGCCAATGATTATTATCTCTGGGGTCGTACGTTTTACTATGCTACTGGATTGTCTTCACAAATTTTCAGGTGTTGTGTTCGGACTACCGTCTGCTTTGTGAGGCATAGTTGTAGCAGGTGATATTCATCCTATTTTAAAAGAAATTTGAAGAACTGTTTTGCTCTTTCAATTGGATTGTGTATGGCTTCACTATCAAAACCATTTGTAATAAAAAAATATAGAGGAAGCGACTAAGTTCCATTTTCTCTTTTCGCCAAAATACCATCTCAAGCTTGCACTGTATTAACATAGTTTACAGTGGAGGAATTATGGTTCAACTATAGATTTCAATTCATAACACATCCTCAGGATTTTTCACTATTGATGAGACTGTGTAAACGTTAGTTTAAGAAATTAAATAAACTGTTGAGAACCTGGCCAGAGTTACTACACAACACAAAATAAGTTGTAATAAAATTGGACACAGCAATAACAGTACAGGTTTTTGATGGGTATGCCTTAGATTACATTCCTCCAAACAAACATTAACATCCAGCTTGCACATTCCGTCCATTCGAGGACGCCCGATAACATCCGAACAGTAAAAAAAAACATTAACACCCTTGGACAAAAATATATGTTAAAGCTTGTCCATGAACTAAGTTGGCTTCCGCATGTTACGCCCAGCACGAATTACTTCATCCACCAATAACAACTGGGAGGCAATTACAGGCCTGCAAAATAGACCAGCGTTTTGTTGCTTAGTCACACTTACAACAGTTGCAACGAAAACCATTCTCTCAAGGAAATAAGCTTTCAAAAATTTTCAACATGCAACATCCACTCACATTAATTGTAGAGGTAAGATTAATTGACAAAAGGGCATTTATCGAGTGCGGAACAAGGTATAACAGGGGAAAAATTACATAGTCCTGAAATTGGTAACAAGTTTTCACATACCCCGAGTTTATAATTTGCCGCTTCACAGAATAGTTGTCAAAAATACCCTCCATTTGGGGGTCAATAGGATCTCCAGAGAGCAGGTTTAATCCCACAATATTTCCCCTATCATGTTCCGCCTGAATATCCACATGTTATGACAAATCTCAAATTAGTTTATCTTTTTTTTCCTTACTTTTAAAAGAAAATGATTGGAAAACGAGGGCAAGGTATAAACCTTCAAGGCAATGATCACATCTTGAGTGTCAAGCCCAGCATTCTCAGCAAGTGTCTTTGGCACCACAAGAAGGGCATCAGCAAAAGCTTCAACACCCAATTGAGCACGCTATTCCAAGTTGATAAACATCATAAATTTTGAAAAGATCCAAAATGGTCTATCTAATTTTATAGGCAGGAACAAAAAAAAGTAAAAATATACCCCTTGAACGGTTTTTTTCACTTCATTCACTAGGTATTGCCTGGCTGCAACTTCAAAAGCTCCTGCCCCCTGAAATACAATTAGGAATCAGTATTGATAAAACATATGCAGAAAAAATCCTATAATTTCTTGAGAAATAAATTAAAACCTAAGACACAACCCACTGCCACCCACACACTTTTTCCCCATTTGAACTAATGCCCAAAGGCAGCAAGTATTCACACTTCATGACTGGCTAAAATAAACATGCAATGACAGGTCTTTTTTCTAAACAGTTAAACAATGAGCAATCAATTAAGATGAACAGTCCAACTGTTTGCTATACTCCTATATCTCCATATTTTTTCTCCACATCACCCATATGTTTTTATAATTCCGTCTTATGGAGGATAGGGGAAAACAAATTTTGCCGCTTGCAAAAAATGAACCAGAATATCTTCAACCATTTCATGACACAAACTGTTAAAATTTTTCCTTACAAGTAGATGTAAATATGCCAAGTCCACAGCATTGTTACAACCAAGTATAAGCATATTTCCCACAAAGCAAATACGAGATAATGAGAGCTTTTTCTCTATTCAGACATCGTACAAGATAAATAATAATCTTTAATGGAAATTGACACAAACAGAGAAAATAATAATGAGTCACAAATCATATTCTTTCTGCCAACACAATTGTCAGAACAAATTCTCAATTGAGCTGAACTTACCAATACAACTGCTTCATCTTCAATAGTATTTTTAACTGCCCTCAACCCATCACGGACAGCATCCTTAATTTGGGCAATTGTATGGTCATTATGTCCTACAACATTTAAAGATGCAGTGAAGATAGTAGACTACATAATGCAACAGGATGGTGCATACCATTCAAGCAGTTTTCATTTCTGTATTTCCTAGTTGAGGGCTTAAATTAGAACAATAATAGTAATTTGGTATAAATTACGTAAATTCACAAATACAATGAATGTACCTTTAATCAAAATTGTACAAGAATGAGGATTCTTCACATTTTCCACAAATGTATACTTTTCTTCTCCTAGGACATGCTCATAGACAAGTCCAGCCCAACCAAGGCAATCAGGAGTCAAATCATCAACAGAATTAACAGCTTCTCCTCCACAAGCCAAAACCAATCGCTCCATATTTCTTCTTTTTGCTCTTCTAAGAGCAATTATCTACAAAATCATTGAATTTTCAAGTCACAAACAGTATATGAAACATTTGAGAAATGATTAAAATATCTTACTGTTACAAAGCCACTGACCTAACAAATCAGTAGATATATCATTGAAGACTGTTAACACTATCCAATAAAGAGATCATGAACAATAGCTACCATTTTGTTCTTTTAAATTTTTTTTGGTTCTCTGGATGGCCAGGATAATTACAATATGCAGCATATATGCGCTGATCAAACAATAAAGTCCTAAACTTAAGCAACAACACTAGTAGGACGTATTCCGGAGCAAATTTCATTAGGCATCAAAAGCAATTATAAACTCTTGTTTCCACGTTTAAAAATATGTGATTCCACGAAAGCAAAGAGTTCGATATGTACCATATCCTCTACAACAACTTAATTCAAATGAGATTAAAAGCTTAACTTTGGAAAATATCAAGTAAAAAATATTCAAAAAAGACACAACAAAAGAAAAATCAAAGGATGGCCCAAACCAACATATATTTTCTAAACAATAAAATCAAGTCATATTTGAAAAAAGGACAAAACAAAATATGAAATCTTTTTCTTTTTGAAAATTCAACAGGCTGACTGAGCATGCTTAAAGAGAAAAAGTTATTATGCACATGATATTCGACTAGAAATAGTATGCACAGAATTCAAAATTTTGAATTAAAACAGAAAAATTCTAGACATGTTTTTGATTAAACACAAAATCTTGTTGGATGTACTAATAAACTAATTTGAATTAATGTTGTTCTATTGGCCCAATAGCTGAGTCAGTAACACTAGAAGATTTAGTATGTACAAATTGTTATTAGTTTGATAGATATAATACCAGCAGTGTTAGTACCATAAAGAATCATATATATTACTGAGAAACAATTTCTCAACAAATTGAAGACTACAATATCATGAACAATGCATAACTTACCCCTGCCCTGGCAAGAAGATCCAGTGATGGGGGATCAATACCCTTCTGATTGATAACAACAAAGTTGTTGTCATTACCAGAACAAACCTACACATGACCAGAAGCATAGATAATGTTTCAAAAATTACAAATATATAACTTCGTGTTGAATTCCAAAAGAATGATGCATTCACAATCCTCTACCTTATTTTTCAGTTCAATTATCTTTTTAACTCTTTCATCAACCTGGCGCCTTTCAGCTGCAACCATTGCCTCTCTTTGTTCAGCATTTGAGTAGAAAAACCCAGCATTTATTTCACTGGCAGGTAAAGAATCATTAGTTTCAGGATGTTTGTAATCACTATCAATACATAACTAACAGAAAGGTGTGGCAACAACTGCTTAGAAATGAATTTAAATTAATTCAAAAACAAATTACAATGAATCCAGATGTTAACTGAATTATTAAACAAATCATCCAAAACTTGGCCAAGCAAATGATAAAAACATTGAACCATTTTTATGTCTTTTTCTTTGGTTGAAGGGGGAACACCATGAAACACTAAAAAATTTATCCAGAATTAAAATCTGGCAGAAAGTCATGCAACAAAAAATAGGAAACAGAATAATGCTTGAATTAATCCAAAAATATCAACTAAGACGAAGAAATTGCTCAATATTAGAAGTCTTGCTTCCATACTCAGCTTAAATAAAAGATAATTGTACATATGTATTACATATGGAAAAGTAAACACGTAAGGCGAACACCGACCACATGAAAGGAAAATTGGTTTCCAGTCATCTACCTTTTCTCATATTCCAAGGACACATTGCATGTCAAGATGTAACAATTCTCTGCTCTCCGCTTCATATCAGGGTGCCTAGAACCATGATCAAGAACAAGACCCTGAACCTATAAACAACAAAAGTGAAGTGAGCAACTATAGGACAACCAATAAGAAAGGAAGATGAAAAATAAATCTTAATAAGAACATTGGGGTTCATTGTCCACAATAAATCCTGGATACAGAAAGGCAAGTTCAATTTGAATATTAAGAAAAAGATTCTATCAAGTTGCTGATGGGATTAAGATGACCCTATTAGAGGATTGTTTAAAACTACGTGAGCTATAAGAATTCACAAACTTAGACTAATAACTCTTCGACTCTTTCTTTTCTTTTTTTTTATAAATTGCTAAACCGCCTAAGAATGATCCTGACATACATAGCACGAGCAGGATCAAAAGGCAACTAAATGTTTTCTATCATCCTATAATAACTTCAACTACATAGTTGGCTGAGTGATCTAAAAATTAAGTGTTAAGATTTCAAAATGAGGCAATATATTCCATTACAATGTCCTATAAATATTGTTGAAAAAGATTTTGAATGGGAGATAGGGAGAGTATAGAAGCAATAAAACCAGTAATGAAAATCAATAACAAAGAACTTCAAAATACCAGACGTGTATCCACGTCAAATTTATGGCGCATATGCATTAATTCCACCATAAAAAGATCAATAGCTTCCTCAGGTTTCCTAATGCAGAGAACCTGTCATATTCACAGAAAAATGCAAAATCTTTACCACATGGTAAGAAATGATTAGAAGAAGCTAAATGTTGGAAGATTTAATAAATATATGGCAAGAACAACGAGTGCACTAACCGCATTAACAACTATGTTAGTCAACTGATCTGCCAATGATTCATAGAGCTGCAAAAGTAAACACAACACAAACATCAAACAATAGATAGTAGAAAACTGCAAAGCAAAGAAAATGTTGCAGGAACTCAAGATACCTTCGTTCTTAGAGTTGTTCTCGCAACCATTTTGAGTATCTCTTTATCAGGCTCATCACCCATCACAACAGGAGTCTTGAACTTTTCAAGAAACTGGAGAGTGGCTCTTTTGGCAATCTCAAAACCATCAACCAAAACACGTGGATGCATGCCTAAAAAAACATGAGACCACACATTAAAAAGATGACAGAGATCCATTTTCTATATTTTTTTAAAACAAACTTGATGATTGCTAGAATGCTCCCTCCCATCAGAGAACTGTAAAAAAAAAAATGAAACAAAAAAACACCAGAGCTTGCCACTTGCTTGTATGAACCATTTTAAATCACATTCATCAAGAGAAGTATGCAAAATGAAAATTCCATCAACTAAAAGGTACCAACTAATATTTTGAAAAGGCATCAAATGACTTGATGCCCATTGTGCAAGTGACATATCTAGAACTTCTGACCTTCATCAATGTAGCGTTCTGATTGCTTCATGAGCTCGCCAATGAAAATCACCGTAGAAGTTGTGCCATCGCCACTAATATCATCTTGAGCAACAGCTGTCCTTGCAATCATGACAGCAGTTGGGTTTTGGATTTGCTGCAAGCATTTCCAAAGCATTAACTTCAAGATTTCCAAAGCATTAATATCAAGGAAACCATATTATACGTTACAGTAACTTCAAATTTGCATCATACAAATATTCATACAGTGGAAACACGTTTGCTACAATCCAGCATCTGTAAAACCTTCATTTCCAAGATAACATTTCTAACAAAACTGCCAAAACATCTTCATCAAAGATTGAAAGAGAGGTGCATTCTCAAAACCACTTCAATACTTATAATCTGTTATCATAATCATGTATATCTCGTTCAAAAATCTTTTTTAACTGTATACAAGCCCCACTTGAAGTCAAATACTCTATTGATTTCTCACTTAAAAAACCCGCTATTCCATAGCATCGGCAACAGTTTACTTGTACAAGAAACAAAACAGATCCTCAATCGCTAACCAACCACATATTAGTAAATTAAACATATTATGATTTACCTTAGATCCCAGATAAATGGAAAAATCTATGGTTTCTCTACAATATCGAAATTTATATAAGAATAAAAACTAACCATTTCTTTCAAAAGAGTGTTACCGTCCTTTGTGAGCTTAATGTCTCCGGCACCACCAACAAGCCTGGAAAACGCGAGAAAATCTCAGTAAATTATTAAAATTATGATTAAAAAATGAATCAAAATTGAAACATAAAAACAATAATAATAACATACATTTTGATAGTTCCTTTCGGGCCGAGATTCGTCTTGAGAACGTCTTGAAGTCCCTTAGCGGCGTTGATGTTCATGTGAAGTGCTGCTGATTTGTTCAGCACTTCCGCGTTTGGATTCAAAACTCGAAGCGACATCGTTTGTTCCTCTTCCTTTCTTTCGTCTGTTCGGTTCGTTGAACGATAAAAAGTTTTACTTCAGGGTGTTTGTGTTCTTTAACTGTGGATCAGTAGCGAGTGAGGGTTTTAGGGCTATCTGGAACTTCATCCCCCTCCACTTCAAATTCAAAACGAATGAAACGCAACGTTTTAAGAACAACGCTGTCGTTTTATTGTTACTCGATCGTTCGTACCATTCTTGCGAAAATTTTATGCAAGTGCTACATATTTGGATGAAGTGCAGATAGGTGCCAATGTTTCAAGAGTCACCATGCAGATCTAACCCACGAAACTCATTTCTAACTCATTCCCATTTGATCTCATTTGATTAATTTTTTTAATAATATTAATTAAAATTTATCTATTTTAAATCAAATTTATAATTTTAAATACCTTAATTATTTATTTATCAACAAATTCATTGTTTTAAATTCTATTAAATCTTTTTTAAAAAATTAAAAATATATAATATATAAATTCTTCTTAAATTATGCACATTAAAAAATAATTCATATTTCTCATGTTTCACTTCAATCACATTTTGATTTTTCTTTTTATAATTTAATTAATCATATACAAGTAAATCAAAACAATGCCAAAATAGCTATTTTTTTACATTAATAATATTAAAATAATAAAAAAATTAACATATGAAAGACAATAACATTAGGACACACAAAAAATAACTACTATCTCTATTACCCAATTTCATGTAGTTGTTACTTATCAATTTGTTTAGAATAAAATAGAATTCATGAAAAAAAATATTATAATTTTTAATTATTTATTTCTATTTTTTTAATTTTTTGTCATTATCTTTTACTTTTATTTATATATTTTTTTTACCAGGCACCTATCTTCGAGATGCCGTGATCGTAAATCTCACGATATCTGACCTTAACCATGGAACGTGTGTGTAAGGATAACTCGCAGCGGTATCAAACACGGAATAAAATCTCTGATGCTTCAATCAGAATGAAATTATATATAGTAACTTGAATCCGAGACCGCAATGCAAAACAGAGATCATCGACTAGCCCCAGACCACCGGGCCACCCCATTCGTTTTTTGTGTTCATCAATGTGAGAATTAATCTATCAACTTGTATAAATATTTGTCTTTTCTTTTACTTATTTAATTTTAAATGAAATAATTTTTAATTTTTAAAACCAAATCATAAAAAGAAAAAGTTTCTTAAAGGGTTAAACTAATAAAATAATAGAAAAATAGAAAATAGAAAAGTTTATTGTTGTAGTTTTATTTCATTTACATTTTCTTAAAAAATAAATTATTTTATTTTCTTAATTAACTAATTATAAATGAATAATTTAATTAAATTTAGTATTATTTTATTAAAATAAGAAAAAAGATAATATTATTTAATAAAATAAAATAATAGAAATTATTAAACTATTTAAAAACTAGAATAATCCCTGCGTGCGCATGTATTATTAATATATCTAGAATTTTAATCAATTTTTACACTGTAATATTGGATGGTCCACAAACATGTTAGATGACTGTATCTTATGCTGATTTCATATTAAATTGCATGTCATAATTTAAGCATCGTAGAGTTAGTATTTTCTATTGTATAAAATAATTCTAATAAATATTAAAAAAAAGAGAGAAATAAGGATTGTGTTAATAGAATAAGGCAGGATATAGAAAAAAAATTCATAATCCTCAAAAACCGTCTTGATTTTTAATTGGATTAAGTTTTTAGGTTCAAATCCAAACTTGAATTCATTTTAAATGTATTATTAAGTCTCATATTCATCCAAAAATAGGATAGGTTGGTATAGGAATCCACGGATTCGGAGATTTTTGACATCTTTAAAATTATATATTCATCAAAAATAAAATTTTAAGGAAAAAATATATATAGATTCTTAAAATTTAGCCCTATAAGCTAATTAGATAATAGATTAATGAATTTAAAATACTCAATGTTGTCTTATTAGTGTTTGTTTTTTATTAAAAATTTTAATATAAGTATTTATTTCGTTGTGTACAGGTACAGCCATTCCCCTCTTCCGTGTGGTCGCAAAGTACAGCAACCATTGCCATTTCAATTCTATTTTGTATTTTTTTTTGTTTTATTTTTAAAAATACTTCGTCATCTTATAAATTACAAGATTTAAATCCCGATGATACTACCAAAAACAGGATCTAATATTATTAATAATGACTAGCGACAGTTATTAGCGCTTAACGATGATATTGAATTTACAATGCTCGTGTAGTGTACTTATTAAAATAAATATTAATAAGATGAAATAATCAAAAATTGACACGAGAAAGTCCTTATCACTAAATTATATAAATGGGACAAATCCAAATTCCCCCCTCACCTTTTATGTAAATTCAATCACTCTTATGATAATTTTTTTTGAATCTCATCCGTTCAATTTGTATAATCAATGACTCAGATTTATAAAAAAATGGTTACAAGAAGGTGATTGAATTTAAGTGAAAGGTTAGGGGGAAATTTGGAATTCCCCGTTACATAAATTTACCATTGGTTTTATGTCAACAACCCACATGTAATTTGTGTACTCCTCGTGTTCTAGTCATTCACAAATACACTGAAGCCCGAAGGTAAACTGCATTGCTAGGCGTCAGTTTGATTACCAGGCCCACTACATCCAGCTCTCCTATTTTATAATAATAACTTAATGGTAAAGAAATTAAGCAAGTGAAAGAAAATCATTTTTTGGGTTCCAAGAAGAAAAAGCCACCGTGTGAAGCCTGCTTGATTTGCAGATATCATATGCCCCAGTCTTTTAGTGAATCGGAAGCAACTACTATCATGAGTGTTTTTTGTTTCTGCAACTTTACAAACAGCTTCCGTTTGACTCCTGAAAGCTTAATAATTACTGAATCTAGTAACTCTGCTAAGAAATAAGTGGCCCTTGGACATGCACAAGAACAAAGATAATGCTTCCTATTTGACCAAATGATGAATATAACGCCCGATACATAAAGATTTTATTCCAGGGCCTGCCTCTTATCTTTGCACATTTGTGCAGATGCAGCCATGGAATCGGTGAAAACGGCAAAAAAGAAAGCTAAAAGAGAATATTATTGTAAAGATAGAATGAAGATAGGTAAAACCAAGCCATTTGGATGATGATATGTATTTATTTTCATTCGGCTTGAAGGACTGATATCTGGTGAGATTTTCAGGATGGAAAAAAAGAATCTGAACTTATGCCCATCATTTTTGTACCATCTTCTTTCTCCCCGTAGAAAGTATTGAATAAATATCAGTTTGTTTGACGTATTTCGGCGACTGAATTTCAATGGCCAGTTAATGGAATTTGGAAGGTATAAGACTTATGATTAAGTAATTCTTATCAGGTTGGATATATTTCCTGTAAAATCTTCCAAGATTTTATACCTGGGACCTACTGAATATTGCAGACTTTGAAAGCAGGATGCAAGCTTGAAAACAACATTTCTGAAACTGTTGAATATGAAACAGGGTGGATTGTATATTTATATTGGTGAGATTGGTACTTATTCTGATGAATTAGGCAGATGTATATACACCAAGGGAGTTAGTTAGTCAAAATTCAGTAGGGTGTACGTGATTTGCTGGTTTTTGAAACTGTAATTTTCACGATTCGGAGTTGAAGAATAAAGCAGTGCATGCACTCAGTTCTTTATTAACCACTACTACCATGCATTCAAAGTATGATCATATTGAAGGTTTATTTCAAATAAAAGAGGGATAGAGTCATAAAGAGAGTATCTGCCGAATATCAGAAAGCAGCATAGAATAATGTTATTGCAGATGTAGCAAATGACATTTCTTTAATTAGCCACCCTAACAAACATGCATGTAATCAATCTTGGTTTCAACTTAAACCCAATGCTTAATTGGTCACATCCATATTCCTTACATTCAAGGAAATGATCCTGAATTTCTCTTTCCGTTTATGGTATGCTATTCAATAATGTTGAGACAATAGCAGTTGAGAAGTAAATTAGTCATAGGCTCAACTACTGGCCTGGCCATAGATATAAATTACGGAATCCCACGAACTTTGACAAAATGTCCGTGGGAAGCTTGCAAAAGTTTTCATTTATTAGAATTTCCTTTATTCATCAACAGATTATATATATATATATATATATATATTTTGCATGGAATAGACTGGTTTGATTTTTCTGTTTCCGTTTTTACGCTATTTTGTGTATAGTTTGATTTTGAGCCTGTTTTGACAGTTTTTTTATGACTTAAAAGTTGATTTTTTTACTTAAATTTTAAAATGAAGATAAGATTTTTTTTAAAACTATTTGATATAATAGTTAAAATAAATTATTTTTTTATTAAAATTATCATAAAGGTATTTGATTTGATTAAAACAAAACATTTAAAAGAAAGAGTTAAGAAAGATATTTTTAAAACAAATATTATTTGTGCATTTAACAAGAAGAGGTAAGAAAGATTTTCTTTTTCAGTTTTTTAAAAAGTTTTTTTGTACTTTAAATATAAATTTTTTTTTTATAAAAAATCTTATTTATTTAACATAGTTTTTAATAAAAAGAAGTTGAAAAGTACTAAATTAAAAAAAATTGTGTCATACAAACACTTCTTAACTAGTTTTTATGTACTGCATTAAACATTTTATTATTATTGTATTGCATTTATAATAAATTAATAAAGAATTTATTGCAAAAACTTGGGTGATTTCTAACGGTAATAGTAAAAATAATTTACTCACAATATCGTGAAAAATTGTGAACTCAAAAATTGATTAATTAGTTGAATGCTTGGCCACAAAAACCACGATTATCACGATAAACATAAAAATAGACTTTTTAATTACAATCTTATCTATTCAAGTTAACCAATTTAATTAAAAAAAGAAGAAGAAATGGTTTTGATCATTTCAACAATTTGGATGAATTGAATTGAATCTAAAATTTAACAAAAAAAATTGATTGATTTAATTTTGACATAGTTAATGTTAAAAAAAAAATACATGATTGTAATCGCTTATATGAAATTCTGCAGATTTGTTGTTCTAATAGACAACTGTATGAAACTAAGACATTCATGTAACATAAAGTAAATTAGTTCATCTAATCGAATTTAACATGATATAATTTCAATTATATATATTTTAATCAAGACACTTCAATTACATTAAATTTCAGTCCAAGATTGAATTGAAAATCCAATACATACGAATAATTAATATTGGAATAGACTTACTATTAATAGGTTAAAATATTTTCTCCAAGAGTGAGCTATAAACTTATAATTTGCTCATTTGCTCACAGAAAATTGATAGATGAAGAACAAATTATAGGTACAACAACTTCTTTTATGAGCAAAAATAATTTTTTTAGAATAATAAATTTTCAAAAGAGGGATGGAATTTTAAAGATTCTAAGACCAAGTACAGTTAAAATCAAAGAACAAAATCTTAAGATGTTCACTTTAATACAAGATTAAGCCTTCTTTGAAAGAAAAGTTAAATTCTCAGCATCATTTGACGAAGACTTGCTTTAAAAATTTTGCCAATTCAATTATCAGTACTTGAAATTATATATATTTATTTATTTAAGGATAATTTACTATTTTTTTTAATAGTATACAAACCATTTTTTATAATGATTTTTATCATAATTTACACATAATATATGTACAATAATATTGTTTATAAAGATGTATGTACAAGTTTGTACCTATTTATTAGCAATTAAACACCAAATTATAGCACTTTAGTGTCCAATTATTAAAAAATATTGTTTAATTAGATCTATTATTTTGTTATTAAAAAATTCAATTAAATGTTGTACTAATAGTAATAAGTAAAATAGACAAAATAACAGTCAACAATTTTTTTATTATACATTGGATAATGATCACATTTTCTAGTTAAATCCTTATTAAAATGTGATGACCTTTTTATAACACTTTCCTATAACGATTGGATCACATACATTAATCATGATAAAGCTCAAATCATCAAAGAATCTAAATAATAGATGTAGATAGATAGATATGATGCACAAACCTCTATTTTTTTTAAAATAAAGATCTTATCCCAAAGGCATAGACAATGAAAAAAGGGCAAAAACAAGGCAAATTAACGAAATCGGTAACTAAGATCGTTCAAATATCTATCCATCCGTCTATAACAATAGCATCAATACATATTGTGCATATGTAAAACATGGATAAGAAATTGATCTGTGCATATATGCTTTGCCTATGGCAATCTCAAAGGGACATGCGCAATTAAAAAAAAAAAGATAAGGAAGAAGATTTTGATAGCTAGAGAGAATCAAAGCAAAAAGAATATCTATTTATCTGCTATGTTTTGAAACAATATACAATTTAAAGGATAGGTTTTTGGTGATATAAAAAATTAACTTCCTTTTTAATTCCGTGCAACAATATCTTTGCCAATTTCACTCGTAATTTTTTTAATTGTAAAATACAAAGAACATTTAGGGTAAAATCGATTTTTTAACAAAAATCTTTCGATACTTAAATCAATAGGATTTTATTTAATGGTGAAAAAAATTAGAGAATATGAAGAAGAGCTTGGAGCTTGGAGAGAAAAAGTTACAAGAAAAGCGAGAGAATATTTGTATCCATAAAAGAATGAATTCTATTCCCTATTATTTCAATATCTGTCATCTTTTAATCATTTGAATCCTTAATCGTTGACACGTGCTTCGCTCTCATTGGCTTTCTTTAAAAGTTTGTTGTGTGAATCGTGGGACGTTACTATCGTAAAGATAGTACTTGGTTACGTATACAAATAAACATTCATAATTAATGACGGGTCAAAATAGCCAATACTAGGTAATTTTGGGCGTCAAAGCTAGATTAAAGATCTTACACAAACTTGTGAAGAGTATAACCGATCTTTGAAAATAGGGGTGGCAATTCAGATAAACGGATTAGATTTGATTTAATATAAATACGACACGATTATTTAGATAAGATTCATTTAGATATGACTATCCGTTTAAATATAATTGTTCGTTTAAACACGATTATCCATTTAGATACGAATATCCATTTAAATACGATTATCCGATTAGATACGATTATTTATTTAAACACGATTATCTGTTTAATTTTTAATATTTTTTATAATTTAAATTTTTTTTAAAGGTTAATGTAAATAAACTTTTAAAAGATAATATTGTGAACCCTGTGCCTAGAATCTAATAGCATAATAATAATTTTATATTTTTACTATACATGCATTTACATCCATCATGTACACTGTCGACACGTCAACACGATTTTGTATTTATTTTAGAGATTATAGTTGATTAAGATAGAGTTTTGAGATTGTAAATATAAGGACCTCAACGTAATTAAAAGATAGTTTTATTTTAAGTGGGTTCCCAATAATATTTTTCAAATTTGGGAGGATTCAAGTGAGATTTCCTATTTTGACGGGTTTCATCGATCGAATAGGGTGATTAGGGGTGGGCAAATTTAAACCGATCCGCTCCAAACCGATCTAAACCGTTTAATTGGATTGGTTTGGATTGGTTTGAATCTATGTTGGATTGATCTCTGGATTAAAACTTTACAAACCGCTATTAGCGGTTTGAGTTATGGATTAGATTAATTTCAAACCGCAAACCGCCAAACCAAAAACCTTAAATAAATATTAAATATACTTAATATTAATATTATATGATAAAATAATATATTAATTACTTTTTTAATATTTTATGATTAACTAATGAGTTTATCATTTTAAAATTAAGTTAGAAAGAAAACTAACGTTTAAAATTTTATTTTTTGACTTAATCGAAATTAACAAATTATTTTAATTTAAGGTTACCGTTTAAACTGCGAACTCAAATCGATCCAAATCGCATAATGCGATTTGGTTCGATTGCGGTTTGTGACATATTATTGAATTGACTTGGATTGCATAAAATTCAAATCGCAATGTTTGGATCGGTTTGAAATTTCACCTCAAATCGATCCAAACCGCAAACGCCCACCCCTAAGGGTGATTTGTTCGATCGAAACCTTGAGAACTCCTTGAAAAATTTTTTGTCTAAAATTCGTTCGAACGAATAGGAGATTTGTTCGATCGAATTAGCCTTCATTTAAATGAATTGAAATTCATTCGATCGAAGTAGTCCATTCGTTTGATCGAGTAAGGATTCGTTCGAACAGTAAAATAGAAGTCCTCTGACTTTTTGAAATGTCGAAGGATTCGTTCAAACGACCGAAATAGGCAGTTCGTTTGAATGAACCCTCAATTCTTTCAATCGAACTATGCAAAAGATAATTTTTGTCCTCTTTTAGAAGATTCTCCTTTGCATTTCCTAAAGGTAAAATGATAATTTCACCATCTTGTTATAAATATGGGGACTGAGGTAATTTCTCCTTCATTTTCTTCTTCTTTCTCTTCTTATCTTCCTCTCCTCCATTCTCTCCTCTATCTATTGAAACCCAACACCCCATTTTCATGATTTCTTCAATTTCTTCTTAATTTCTCATCACATTATACCCATTACACACTCTACAGGCTTTGATTTGTTGATAGGAGCGCAGAAATCAAAAAGGGGAGTTAGGGTTTTGGATTTCAAAATTGGGGTTTTCACATTCTAGGCAGAATCGAAGTGAACCAATGATACCACAAGGTTAGTAGCATAAACCAATGATACCACAAGATTAGTAGCATTATTTCTAACCTATCTGCACTTTTCATTTTGTAATGTATCAAATTTTTAAAAAATGGGTTTTACTGTTTATCTATAAAAATTTCGATAGTTTTAGCACGTACAGTTGAGTTTTTATGCGTTAGAT
>JAVXUL010100738.1:0-20026 GCA_035590515.1 Trichilia minutiflora | reverse complement strand
AAAAGTTGAAAATTTACCTTTATGCATGCTTAGGAAATCTAGCAAAAATCCTAGGGCATAGGGCCTCAACCCCACATATTTCATATGGTGTATGAGTATAGGACTAATCACACTTTATACAAGAAGCCAGTTTTAGTATACTTTTTTGATATAGGTGTGAGGTTGACAGTCAAAATGGGATCCGTTAGCTCAACACATAGTATTAAGAGTTTTTATTGTCTCTGTTTGAGTCGAGTTCCTAAACTAATGTCAATAGGGTGTCTTGATTATAAGTCTATAGCCATAGTATAATATTGACATATGATTAATAATTCGAAGATGTATTGATATTAGGATTTTGACATTCCACGAACCCTTTCTCGATTAGAATACGATAACAGAAGGATATTACCCACACGTTACGTGCAATCAATGAAAGGTTTGAGGAAGATATTTCTTCATCGTAATATAGGGACTATGGCACATTGCTAGATGTTACTCATAGTTATTGAGCAATCGAATTATTCAAAATCAAAATATTCAATATATATTCACGACTATGTCACGATAAACCTTTATGATCACAGTAAAATCCTTGTGCGTTTTTTCATGGGAGAGAGAGATAAAATATTATCGGGAGAGGACTAGCACCCTCATGATAATATAAAATAGGTCGAAATAAATAAGTATAAGTGTTATATGTATTTAATAGTCTTTAATATGTTAAAGATGTAATTTAATATAAATTACTTACCAAATTTGATAATAGTGATTATCAAATATGTTAAAATATGGTTTTAAGGTAAAATGGTGAAAATTAAATTAAATTATTTAATTTAGTGTGAAATTATCATTTCATTTTACCCCTATGTGATACATGTATGTAATTTGTTGTTAATTATATATTTAAATTTGATAATTGTGATTATCAAACATATTCAAATATTACTTTAATATAAAATAGTAAATCTAAATTAAAGTGTTTAATTTGGATTGAAATTACTATTTTACCTCTATATTTAATTGGCTAAGGGCATTATGATAATTGTATCATATTTATGGATTTTATTTAAATTTATTTTATTAATTATTTTCTTAATTAATATGGCTATTATCTAATTAATTTAATTATTAAATTATTAGATAAATATATTTTTATATTAGTGGTGAATATTAAAACATATGGCACTTTATAATTGGCTAATATTTTTGAATATTTGTCTAATACCTATTGTTCCAAATTTACATGGTTTTATACATCTAATGTAGGTGTGTTTGTATCACATAATGTCTAATTAATTGAATATATTTATAAGATAAATATTGAATTAATTAATTGAAAAGAAATAAAAAATATATAAAGGTTATTATTTTTCATTTTTAATTAAGAAAATGAATAAAAAATGGCTCCTTCTCTCTTAACAAAATTCGACCATCAAGGAGAAACCATAGGGATGGTGCTAATTGAAGAGAAATCATGTTTTGAGCTTAGTTTTCATCAAATCTTCAAGAGAGCAAAGAGTTTTCCAAAAGCCCTGAGGTAATTCCCTTGACAACCCATTGTTTTATTTGTTTTTAACCTAGGGCTTTGAATAAAAAACTTACATTTATGTATGAACTAAGCTATAGCAACCTTCATTAAATGCTCACTTGTTAACTGAATGTTTGTAAAACAAGAATTTAGGTACTATTTAATAACTATTGGATGAACTGCTCGTATAGTTGGAATGTTTCAACAAAGAGAACAGCTTGTACAATGGATATTGAAGTCAACTGGTCCACTTTAAACACACCACCTTTGTTGAAACTCGATCATTTGGCCATTAATAACTATTAGATGCCATATTATCAATAAGTGAAAAACCCTCTTAAGCTATTTTAGACATTAATATTCCTCCTCCTACAGTATTCAAAAGCATCATATTTTACCCATTAAGTCCATTATAGAACAATTGCACTTGCAGTCAATTTTAATACCTATGTTGGGGGCTACGACAAAGAAGATCTTTAAACCGTTCTTATGTTTTATACAGTGATTTGAACTCTTGTTAATCAAATGTTCTTATTTCAGTTCTTAAGATTATTGTCTCCGACGGTGAGAAAATTTTTGAAAAAAATGCTTGCGCCATCTCTTCCCATATGGTAATTCCTCTTGGTGGTATAGTTTGTAACCAATTCTTAGCCTTGTCCCTGAGTGAGAAAGGGAAAAATCTTAATCTTAGAGCAGCTTCAGGAATCCTATTCATCTTAATTGTATCATAGACTTCTAGGAATATCGATAGATGAGTATTTAGATCCTCTAACTACGACCCTTTGAATTGGTTTTGTTGAACCATGCTAATCAATGCCCGATTCAGCTCAAAATTATTTGCTTTTATGGTTTGTCAACTAATCTCAAATAGTTCTCCTTTATCACAGGTTGGTTGAAAGAAATCTTTAATTGCTATTCTATCCTCATGATTCTTAGCCATTTTATTCTCCTCTTTTCTTTATACTGCTCTAATACCTCTAAGTGTACGCTCAATTTCTAGATCAAACTTAGCAACTTCCAAGCTTCTTTTCTGATGTATACAACCTAAAACAATTTAAAATTTTTCTAAGAAAATTATAAAAGAAAAATAAACGTAGATTAAAATCTTGAATTAGTTTGTGTCATGCCCCGACCCTAGTCGACTACGTGATAATCGTCACGAATTCTAGAAATACATTCTATCACTTAGAATGCACTGCTATAACCGCAAGGAATTAGCACCTGTTTTCAAACTAATTTTCAAATAAAATAATACAAAATAGAAGATTTTCCCTCAAACATAGATATGACATCTGTAAAATATAATACAAAATATCTTTGGCCAAGCCAAATACATCAAACCACATTCTTTACAAATATTTTTCAGTTTAGTGGACCATGAAGCTAAAATTTGAGTCGAGTACTTGGAAACTTTACTGAAGTCTCACTTCAACTATACTATACCACGCCCAACTACACTAACCTGAAATGGGAAGTGAGGGGTAAGTATTTGGGAAAATACTCAGTGAGTAGACAAATAAAAAAAACCAGAAATCAGAGGCATAAATACTGATTATGAAAAACCCTCGTAATTATAAAATCAAGTATAATGAAATGTGTCATCATATATACATGTCTAAAAAATCGATTTAATCTCAAATATGCATAACCCCTCGGTCTATAGGATCCCACCTACTCCATCTGAGCTGTATGGCTGATCTACAACCTTGGTTAGGGATATGTGTCCATGTCTAATATAACAGAATAAGACTAGCATACTTTAGCCTGGATATGTGGATTCCACCCATCCCATCTTGGACTGTATAGTCAATCCACACTCCGGGGTCTATTGGATTCCACCCACTCCACATGAGCTGTATGGACAACCCTCATCCCTAGGTTTATTAGATTCCACCCACTCCCTAAGAGCTGTATGGTCAATCCTCACCCATAGGTAGTCAATGATATGACACACAAAATTATAAATCGATATCAATGGTCCATCAGGGCAAATCAAATAACTGTTGGCTCACTAGGCCAAAAATATCATATGTGACTCACAGGCCACATCAATAAACAAGATATCCTGGCTCATAGAGTCAAATCAACAAATATGGCACCCCGACCATTACACTCGACTATGCCACATTCACATACATATATATAACATTGGTCTCCGGCCTCACAATCACAATATCAATATTAGGCCTCCGATCTCACATTCATGGCAATCTAGGTTTTATCACAAACCTATTTCTATCACAAACAAGGGGCCCTCCCAGCCACCACAAAATATACATCCAACGTCTCCTCATTTTAGTTATATATATATACACACACATTTATATGCTATTATCTCTAGTATTATAGTTATTCAAAAATAATTTAAAATAAGGCGAAGGGAAAAGAACGTGTCCACTCACTGTTCTGGGGTGGGAAACCATCTTCTCGATATCCTCCTTGCGACGGAGATCCTCGCCACGTCTGGATATACATACAAACACAGATTACAATATATTACGATGTGCGTACATGATGCAATAAATGCTCATGCTACTCTCGCACCCCTCTCTCTTTCTTTCTCTACCCTCTCTCTATCTAACACACTGACATACATGATCTCACTTCACTATTAAGCATTTTTCAGCTATTTCAACACCATTAACTATCAAAGCCCTCTAATTTATTGATACAAACAATAAACCAGAAATCTCCCAAATTCTTAAGGTTTTGTGAACAGTACCTGAGCTACGTATTCTTATATCTATGTGAAATAGGAGCTTAAACGAGAGAGATAAGTTGAAGAGCAGGCTTACCCAAATCGATAGGCAAGCTTAGAGCCCTTTTTAGTTTGAATCTCTCTTTGTCTACTGTTCACCGTTCCACCTTTCCTCATAAATCCACATAATCCAAGGTTAGAACTCCGATCCAAGGATATTTCTGGGTTATAGTGTTGATTCTGAGTTCATAAGAACTGAAATGGTGGAGTTTGGTTGAGAAATGGAGGAGATCAGTTTTAATGGTGAGAGAGAGTGTAATTTTGCTATTCTGGTAGAGAGAGAAAATAAAAAAACCAAATAGGGAAGACAACCCCTGCCTTTGCATAAATAGCCTGTGAAATCGCTCAAAGGTGTCGATACGTTTCAAAACGTATCGATACCTTTGGCGTTTTGCCTCCAACATATCGATACCTTTCACCCAACGTATCAATACATTTGGTCATTTACTGTTCACAAAGCCTGCAAGGTGTTGATACCTTTCTCAACATATCAACACGTTTCATCACAAATGATCTTCATCTCCGTCACCAAGTTGTCGATACCTTTGCCAAGGTATCAATACATTTAGCACTGTTCACTATTTAGCATGCCTACAATGTATCAATACGTTTGGCCCTCAACTCTGAAAGGTGTCGATACGCTTCTCTAAAGGTATCAGCACGTTTGGCATCAACCCCAACGTATCGATACCTTTGCTTTTGGTCTGGCTTCCAAGGACTATCACTTCAAATGGCCATAACTTTTGGCTCAAATATTGACACGAAACCTATAATATGTCAATGGAAAGCTCTCTTTAAGATCTACGAAAAGCTAGGGTCTTTTCTCAATTGGAGATTATTTTGGGGTTAAAAATCCAGTTCTTTCTTATGGACTTCTATCCCACATCATAATCTTACTTAAAAAAATCTTCAAGTTTTTATACCCTTTTGTGCATAATCTAAACATGATAACATGCACGGAAACTCTTGATGGATTCTCTATTATACCCATAATTCTAAGGGATGAGTTTCACAATTCTCTCCCCCGTATATGAATTTTGTCCTCAAAATTCTATATGACATATATGGTAAGTAGTAACAAAAATAATGATACTAAGCATACAGCTGCCCCTTTTCCCTAATAATCAAATAAAGGTATTTTAGAATACCTCACTTGTTATTTATTATTAGAAGAAGAAACTACAGATTCTATAGATTAAACAGTAATGAAAATAAAATATACGTCACATAAAATAAGCAAAGACCTTTTCTTTGAGCTAAACACATACCTTGTCACTAGAAAAGGTAGGGATATTCCTGTCTCATTAGACTTTCTGACTCCCAAGTCATCTCCTCAACTATAGCACTTTGCCATAAAACTTTCACCATCAGAATAGTCTTATTTCTCAGGACCCATTTTTGCCAATCAAGTATCCTTACCAGTTGTACTACACAATTAAGATTATCTCTCAAATCCACCGGTAGTGTCTCAAGTATATGTGAAGGATCCGAAACATACTTCTTGAGCATCGATACATGGAAGACATCATGTATCCGACTCAACTGTGATGGTAAATCCATTCTATAGGCTATTGGGCCTATCCTTTCCACAATATCAAAGGGTCTAATATACCGAGGATACAACTTCCCTTCATTTTTGAATCTGATTATTCCTTTCCAAGGCAATACTTTCAAGAAAACCTGATCGCCTATCTCAAACTCCAATGCTCTCCTTCGAGTATTAACATAGGATTTCTATTTATCTTGGTCTGCTTTCAATCTTTCTCTGATAATCTTGACTTTCTCAGTGGTGATCTCAATCAGCTCGATACCATCAAGCTTTCTCTCACCAACTTCATCCCAACACACTGGGGTTCTGTATTTTCTATCATACAAAGCCTCATAAGATGCTATTTCAATGCTAGCTTGATAGCTATTATTGTACGCAAACTTTATCAATGCTAGGTGCATATCCCAATTGTTAAAAAACTCAAAAACACATACTCAAAGTATGTTCTTTACCGTCTGGATGATCCTTTCTAACTAACCATCAGTCTAAAGATGAAACGCAGAATTAAAAGTCAACTGAGTGCCCATAGCTCTCTAAAGTCTAGGCCAGAATCGATATGTAGAATGAGGATCTCGATATGATATTATGGCAGTTGGCACTCTATACAGCCTGACAATCTTTGAAACATATAACTTAACCAATTTCTCCAAGGAGAAATTCACTCAAATCGATAGAAAATGAGCTGACTTAGTGAGTCAATCCACAATTACCCAAATGGCATTGTGGTCTGCCTGAGTATGAGCCAACCTGACCATAAAATCTATAGTAATGTGCTCCCACTTCCACTCAGGTATAGTTAGAGGCTATAAAGTCCCTGCAGATCTCTGGTGCTCAGCGTTGACTTACTGACATATCAAACATCTAGCCACAAGCTGGGCTATATCTCATTTCATCCCCGTCCACCAGTAACTCTCTCTGATAGTACGATACATCTTAGTATTGTCCGGGTGCATAACAAATATAGAACTATAGGCCTCCTCTAAGAGAGGTTCTCTCAGTCCTTTATCATTGGGTATACATACCCGACCTCTGAAAGTCAAGGTCCCATCCTGAGTGAAGTATAAGCCACTTTCCTTGTCATCTCTAATTTCCTGGCAAGCTCTGACCAACTCACTATCCAACATATGGCTCAATCTGATCTGATCAACTAGGGTAGGTCTAACTATAAAGCTAGCTATCAAGGCTCCAACCTCATCATACCCTAATGATGCTCCTAGCACTCTTAGATCCATCAACAAAGGCATATAAGTGGTGTGGACATTAGCCAAGTTGGCTGAAGTCTTTCTGTTCAAAGCATCAGCAACCACATTAGCCTTTCCCGGTTGGTAGTCAATTATCAGGTCATAATCCTTAATCAACTCTAACCACCGTCATTGTCTCAAATTCAACTCTTTCTGCATAAGTAAATATTTGAGACTTTTGTGATTAGTGAATATCTGGTACTGCTCCCCATACAAGTAATGCCTCCAAATCTTTAATGCAAAAACCACTGCAGCCAACTCTAAATCATGGGTAGGGTAATTCTCTTCATACTTCTTCAACTATCAAGAAGTATAAGCTATAACCTTTCCATTCTGCATCAATACACAACCGAGGTCCCACTTTGAGGCATCATTATAAACCATATATCTGCCTTCTGGTATAGGGAGTGTCAAAATCAGTGCCCAAGTAAGATAATTCTTCAGAGCTTGGAAGCTCTGCTCTCACTGATCATCCCACTCAAACTTAACCTCTTTTCTTGTAAGTCTCGTCAGAGGTGCAGCGAATAAGGAGAAGTCCTCAACGAATCTCCTGTAATATCCCGTTAGCCCCAAGAAGCTACGAATCTTAGTCACATTCTTTGGCTATTTCCAGTGAACTATAGCCTTGATATTCTTTGGATCCACAAGTATCCTATTGCCAAAAACTACATGCCTCAGAAAATTCACCTCTCTAAGCTAGAACTCGTACTTAGAGAATTTAACATACAGTTATCTCTCTCTTAAGGTTTGAAGCACTACCTTGAGATGCTGGGCATGTTCTCTTTTACTTCTCGAATATACAAGTATGTCATCTATGAATACAATGACAAATTAGTCCAAATAAGGGTGAAAAACCCAATTCATCAGATCTGTGAATGCTGCAGGTGTATTTGTCAATCCAAAAGGCATAACCAGGAACTCATAATGGCCATAACGAGTCCTGAATGCTATCTTGGGAACATCATCCTCTCTAATCCTGAGTTGGTGATATCCCGATCTCAAATCAATTTTGGAAAACAACCTCACACCCTGTAATTGATCAAATAAATCATCTATCTTCGGTAATGGATACTTGTTCTTAATGGTCACTCAATTGAGCTATCTGTAATTGATATAGAGCCTCAATATACCATCCTTATTTTTCACAAACAAAACTGGTACACCCCAAGGTGACACGCTTGGTTGAATAAAACTTCTATTGACCAAGTCCTCTAACTAAATTTTCAATTCTTTTATTTTTGTGGGTGCTATATGATAGAGTGGTATCAAAATCAGTGTCGTCCCTGGCACCAAATCGATATAGAACTCAAATTCTCTATCAGGCGGTAATCCAGGCAATTCCTCTAGAAACACATCGGAGAATTCTCTAACCACTGGCACCTGTTCCAGACTAACTCCTGGAACTGATCTATCAATCACATGTGTCAAATATACCTGACACCCTTTCTGAAGTAACCTCTTAGTCTCTATCATCAAAATGATACAAGGAAGTACCCTCCCGTCGTCCGTAAAAACAATCTCCAACTCTCCTGACCGTCTGAAGGTCACCACCTTCTTAAAATAATCAATCGCAGTATAATGTTGTGATAACCAGTCTATGCCCAAAATGGCATTAAAATTCTAGATTCCTAACAGAATAATATCAATCTCAAGAGTAGTATCTCCTATCCAGACCTCACATTGACTTAACATGACGTTCCACAGCAATCTCTGTCCCAAGGGCATCTAAACAATCAACTCTGGTTCTAAAGGTATTAGGTCCCTATTAATGTGTCTCGTAAATACAATGCTAATGTATGACCTATCTAAACCATGATCAACCAAAATGTATACTGGATGATCAAAAATCATCACCATACCTGTGATCATGTTTGGATTAACCTAAGCCTGCTCTTGATTCATCATAAAACCTTGAGTCTGAACTCATGACTAGTTCCTCTGATTACCCTGATAAGTGAACTCGTTTCCTGATCTAGCCTGGCGAGCACGCGAATATTATGACTAAGGTATAGGCTGCTGTGCACTAGTAAATCTCGTATCTTTCCCTAGTTGGCTACCAGTATCTGTTGTCCCCAAACTAGGACAATCTCTCTTCATGTGACTTATCTGGCCACAATGAAAACACTAGAGAGGTAATCTACAAGGCCCGTTATGATACCTCCTACAGTTAGGATATCGCCTACTGTCGAATGATTTCCTACCTGTTCACCCTAATCTGAGGCAGAAGTATCAAAGCGAGATGATCTCTACTCTCTAAGGGAAAAAGGTGAAAAACCCCCAAGACTTGTTAACTAGCCACTCGAAGATCCACTACTGCAGCTCTTCTTAGAAGACTGACCCACTGAAATACTGAGGTCATTTCTCTTCTAAAATCTAGCCTTGGACCTTCTTTTCCCAATTAAAGACTCTGTTCAAAGGGCCAACTATACTACCTCCTTATAACTCTGCCTGCCTGTCACTCGCATTCTGTCTCTGATCTCTAAATTCAACCTTGCCTCAAACTTAGCACACAATGTCTCCTCAGTGGCAAGTTAAGGAGTAAACTCTACCAACTGTCTCAGTTGAGTCTTATAGTCAGCTACTATGCTATCCATCTGTCTCAAGTTTATAAACTCTTACCTTTTCTGATTACTGCGGAAGTGCGTAAAATACTTCTTTTGAAAGACTCTCTAAAAATCTATCCAGGTAGTTTTAGCACTCAGCCTCAAAGATATATTCTACTACCAAGTAGCAACACTCTGTTTTAGCAGTCTGGTAATCACTCTCAGCTTTTCCTTATCTGACAAATCCATGTCATCCATATTCTGTTGCATCATCCTTAACCATCTACTTACTTTTAGAGCATCATTGGTTCCACATAAAGGAACACTCCCAAGTTACCTTACTTCCTTGATCAACTTGGATAACTTTTTCACTGGCTGAGACGATTCAGCTTGATTCGGATCTAACACTAAATTCTATGTACTCATAAATACCATGAATGTGTTCTAGGTCTCCTGTAACCAAGGGAAATGAACATTCCTTTCAGGATTTTGCATATGTGATAGCGGATCCATAGAAATTTGCTTTTGCTCAAAAGCAGATTGTGGAGCATGAGATGATGCCTCCTGATCATCTCTAATCACCACATTCCTGCGTGGTCTACATCTCCCCCTTCTGAGTCACGACGATATTCTACACAAAAATTAATATAAATCATAAAACATAATTAACTTGACTCAATCTATGGTCCACTGACACCATCTTATTGAAATCATCAAAATTTTGAAAATCTTTAATAGTAAAAGTTGAGAGAGTTAAAAAATAGAAAATACAACTTGCTCGAAACCTAAAGCTTTGATACCAATAAAATTGTCATGCCTCGACCCTAGTCAACCATATGGCAATCGTTCGAATTCCAAAAATACATTCTATCACTTAGAATGCACTCCTAGAAGCACAAGACATTAGCACCTGTTTTCAAACTCATTTTCAAATAAAATAATACAAAATAAAAGATTTTTACTTAAACATATATATGACATCTGTATTTTCTCAAATTACAATACAAAATATCCTTGGCCAGACTAAATACATCAAACCACATTCTTTACAAATGTTTTTTAGTTCAGTAAACCATAAAGCTAAATCTGAGTCGAGTACTTGAAAATTGTGCTAAAGTCTCGCTTAAAATATACTATATCGCGCCTGACTAAACTAACCTGAAATGGAAAGTGAGGGGTGAATATTTGAGAAAATACTCAATGATTAGACAAATAAATAAAACAGAAATCAGAGGCATAAACATTGATTACGAAAAACTCTCATACTCATAAAATCAAACACAATGAAATGTGGCATCATATACATATCTAAAAAATCGATTTAATCTCAAATATGTATAGCCCCTCAGTTTATAGGATCCCACCCATTCCATTTGAGCTGTATGGTCGATCCACAACCCTAGTTGGGGATGTGTGCCCATATATAATATAACAGAATAAGGCTAGCATGCTTTAGCCTGGATATGTGGACTTCACCCATCCCATTTTGGACTGTATGGTCAATTCAAACTCCGGGGTCTATTGAATTCCACCCACTCCCTAAGAGCTATATGATCAATCCTCACCCATAGGTAGTCAATAACATGGCATACAAAATCATAAATCGATATCAATGGTCCATCAGGGCAAATCAAATAACCTTTGGCTCATCAGGACAAAAATATCATCTATGGCTCATAAAGCCATATCAATAAATAAGACATGCTGGCTCATAGAGCCGAATCAACAAATATGGCACCCCGGCCATTACACTCGACTATGCTATATTCACATACATATATATAACATTGGCCTCCAACCTCACAATCATAATATCAATATTAGGCTTTCGGTCCCACATTCATGGCAATCTAGGTTTTATCATAAACTTATTTTTATCACAAACAAGGGGACCTCTCGGCCACCACACAATATACATCCAATGCCTCCTCATTTCAGTTTTATATATATATATACACACACACACACATTTATATGTTATTATCTCTAGCATTATAATTATTCAAAAATAACTTAAAATGAGGCAAAGGGAAAAGAACGTATCTATTCACTATTCTAGGATGGGAAACCATCCTCTCGGTATCCTCCTTACGACGAAAATCCTCACCGCAACTGAATATATATACAAACATAGATTACAATCTATTACGATATACGTGCATGATATAATACATGCTTATACGACTCCCGTACCCCTCTCTCTCTTTAACACACTGACATACATGATCTCACTTCACTATCAAGCATTTTTCAACTATTTCAACACCATTAGCTATCAAAGCCCTCTAATTTATCGATACAAATGATAAACCAAAAAACTCTTAAATTTTTAGGGTTTTGTGAATAGTACTTGAGCTACATATTCTTAGATCTACATAAAATGATAGTTTAAACAAGCGAGATAAGTGAAGAGCAGGTTTATCCAAATCGATAGGCGAGCTTAAAGTCCCTTTTTGCCTTGAATCTCTCTTTGACTACTATTTATCGTGCCTCCTTTCCTTATAAATCCATATGATCCGATGGTTAAAACTTTGATCCAAGGAGATTTATGGGTTTTAGTATTGATTCTGAGTTCATAAGAACTAAAACGGTGGAGTTTGGTTGAGAAATGAAGGAGATAAGTTTTAATGGTGAGAGAGAGTGTATTTCTACTATTCTGGTAGAGAGAAAAAACAAAGAAACCAAATAGGAGAGACGATCCCTTCCTCTGCGTAAATAGCCTGTAAAATTGCTTAAAGGTGTCGATACGTTTCAAAACGTATTGATACCTTCAGCGTTTTGCCTCCAACGTATGATACCTTTCACCCAACATATCGATAATTTTGGTTATTTACTATTATAAAGCTTGCAAAGTGTCAATACCTTTCTCAACGTATAAACACGTTTCATCACAAGTGGACTTCATCTCTATCACCAGGGTGTCAATACCTTTGCCAAGGTATTGATATGTTTGGTACTATTTACTATTTAGCATGCCTACAATGTATTGATCAATTTGGCCCTCAACTTTGAAAGGTGTCAATACCCTTCTCCAAAGGTATCGACACGTTTGGCCTCAACCCTAACATATCGATATGTTTCCCTAAATGTATTGATACCTTTGCTTCTGGTTCTCCTTCCGAGGACTATCACTTCAAATGGCCATAACTTTTGGCTTAGATATCAACACGGAATCCATAATATATCAGTGGAAAGCTCTCTCTAAGATCTACAAAAATGATAGGGAATTTTTTTCTCAGTTGGATATGATTTTGGGGTTAAAAATCTGATTCTTTCTCATGGACTCCTATCCTATACCATGATCTTACTCAAACAAAATCTTCAAGTTTTTATACCCTCTCGTGCATAATCTAAACATGATAACATGCATAAAAACTCTTGAGGGATTCTGTATTATGCCCATAATGCTAAGGGACGGGTTTCACAGTTTGAGAGTAATATCAACATAAAATTAAAATAATTTCCCGATAATGACATCAAAAACTTGTTTACACAAAATCTATGTGCAAATTCTACTCGTAAGTGTATGGTGTCAATTTTTAATCCTATGGTAAATAGAGTATCGTATCCTCAAAAAAATAATTAAAATCCAAACAATGCCTACGAGTGAACTAACACTAAATTTTATCTAGGTGATAATTACTAAGTAACTAAGTCTACTTAAAATTAAATTAAAATATCAAAAAAAAATAAAACAATAATGACAACTCTCTCAAAAATTGAAATCCAATTATTACAAGCCTAGAGAACTGATTGAATGTTTGAACTCTATGCTAAATGCTCACTTAAACCCTTGTTGATTGAATGTTTATAAAATAAAATTTTAGATACTATTTAATAACCATTGGATGAACTTCTCATATATTAAGAATGTTTCAATGAAGAGAGCAGCTTAGAGAACTGCTCGTACAGTGGATATTGAAGTCAACTGGAGTACTTCAAACACACAAGTTACTCTCTTTGTTGAAACTCGATCACTTGGCCATTGATAACTATTGGATGTCATATTATCAATAAGTGAAAAAGCCTCTTGAGCTATTTTAGACATCAATGCTCCTCATGCTATAGCATCCAAAAGCATCATATTCTGCCTATTGAATCAATTATAGAACAATTACACTTATAGCCAAACTTGATACCTATGTTAGGGGCACCGACATAGAAGATCTTTAAACCGTTCCCCTTCTTTATATAGTGATTTGAAATCTTGCTGATTGAATGTTCCTATTTTAGTTCTCAAGATTACTGTCTTCAACAATGGGAAAAACTTTGACAAAACTACTTGCGCCATCTCTTCTCATATGGTAATTCTACCTATTGGTAGAGTTTGTATCTAATTCCTAGCCTTATCCCTTAGTGAGAAAGGGAAAAATCTTAATCTTATGGTATCTTCAGGAGCCCCATTAATCTTAATTATATTGAAGACTTCGAGGAACATCAACATATGAGTATTTGGATTCTTTAGCTACAAGCCTCTGAATTGGTTTTGTTGAACCATGCTAATTAATGTGGTTTCAACTCAAAAGTATTTGTATTTATGGTCTGTCAAAAAATCATCAAGTAATTCTCCTTTACCACAGGTTAAAAGAAATCTTTAATTGCTCTTCTATCCTTATGATCCTCAACCATTTTATTCTCCTCTTCTATTTGGACTAGTCTAATACCTCTAAGTGTATGCTCAATTTTTGGATCAAACTCAGTAACTTCCAAGCTTCTTCTTCGATGCATATAACTTTTAGTAATTTAAAATTTTTCCAAGAAAATGATAAAAGAAAAAAAAAACTAGATTAAGATCTTGAATTAATTTGAGAGTAGTATCAATAGAATATTAAAACACTTTCCAAATAACAACGCCAAAAACTTGTTTACATAAAACCTATTATACAAATTCTGTCCACAAGTGTACAATGTCAAGTTGTAATCCTATGGTAAATAGGGTATCGTATCCTTAGAGAAGTAATTAAAATCCTAATAATGCCTATGATTGAGCTAACACTAAATTTTATCTAGATGATAATTACTAACTAACTAAGTCTACTTAAAATTAAATTAAAATATCAAAAACAAAATAAAATGATAATGGCAACTCTCTTAAAAGCTAAAATCCAAGCATTACAAGCCTAGAGAACTGATTTCATTTGTTATTTAAATTCCATATTAAATGCTCAGTTAAACCCTTGTTAATTAAATATTTATAAAATAAGAATTTAGGTACTTAACTCTCTCTCCTGAGACAAGTGATTCTATTTTAAAATGTAATTGTAATATTCATACTACACATTTAATCAAGAAACGCATTACACCCCACTCCATTATATAAGTTTTCTAGAAATTCAATTATTTTCAAACTAATTGGCAATTCTAGTTGTACTATCCATTAAGTAATTTAATTCTCACTTTTTCAAGCATAAGGATCAAATCTAAAATTCATTTAATTCATGGTCAGTGAAATTGAAAGCATGAAACATCGAACAATACAAATAAATATAAACTCAGTCATTCATCATAAATATATAACATTCAACATAGAGTTAACAAATAACCACATCAATTATATAAGTTAGAAAATTAGCCTAGCATGGTTTTGATATAATCAACAACAATCTCAATAGGAAAACCCTCACCTCTTAGTATTAAGAATAAATATCAATTACTCTATAGTCTATTAGATTTTAATTCACGTTTTATGGTCATAGAAAAATCTTCACCTCTTAGAGTTAAGAATGAATATCAATTACTATGTGATCTATTGGATTTTCATTTATCTTATACAGTCATAGAAAAATCCTCACCTATTAAAGTTAAGAATGAATATCAATTACTTTGTGATCTATTGGATTTCTATTCACCTTATTTGACTATAAGACAATCTTTACCTCTTAGAGTTAAGAATGAATATCAATTACTCTATGTTTTACTAGATTTTCATTCACCTTATTTGGTTGTAGAAAAATCCTCATCTCTTAGAGTTAAGAATGATTATTAATAACTTTATGGTATATTGAATTTTCATTCACCATATTTGATTATAGGAAAATTCTCACCTCTTAGAGTTAAGAATGAATATCAATTACTTTATGGTATATTGAATTTTCATTCACCATATTTGGTTATAGGAAAATTCTCACCTTTTAGAGTTAAGAATGAATATCAATTACTCTGTGGTCTATTGGATTTCCATTCACCTTATTTGACTGTAAGAAAATCCTCACATTTTAAAGTTAAGAATGAATATTAATTATTCTATAGTCTATTGGATTTTCATTTATAATATTCGGTTGTAGGAAAATTCTCACCTCTTAGAGTTAAGAATGAATATCAATTACTCTGTGGTTTATTAGATTTTCATTCACCTTATTTGGCTATAAGAAAATCCTCACATTTGAAAGTTAAGAATGAATATCAATTATTCTATGGTCTATTGGATTTTCATTCACCTTATTTGTTGATAAGAAAATTCTTGCCTTTTAGAGTTAAAATGAATATTAATTATTTTATAGTCTATTGGATTTTCATTTACCATATTTACCTATAGGAAAATCCTCATCTCTTAGAGTTAAGAATGAATATCAATTACTTTGTGATCTATTGGATTTTTATTCACCTTATTTAACTATAGAAAAATTTTCTCCTCTTAGAATTAAGAATGAATATCAATTACTTTGTTGTCTATTGGATTTCCATTCACCCTATTTGGATATAGGAAATTCCTTGCTTCTTAGAGTTGAGAATTAATATCAATTATTCTATGGTTTATTAGATTGTTATTTACTTTATTTGGCTGTAGAAAAATCATCACCTCTTAGTGTTAAAATAACTATTAATTACTTTGTGGTCTATTGAATTTTTATTCACCTTACTTGACTATAGGAAAATCCTCACCTCTTAGAGTTCATAATGAATATCAATTACTCTGTGATCTATTAGATTCTCATTCACCTTATTTGGCTATGAAAAAACCTTATCTCTTATAGTTGAGAATGAATATCAATTACTTTATGATATATTGGATTTTCATTCACCTTATTTGGTTGTAGAAAATCTTAACCTCTTAGAGTTAAGAGTGTAATAGCATACTTATGCTCTTTTGGCTATTGGACCTCATAGGTCCTCACCTTTTAGCTGTTGAATTATAACCTGTCCTCACCCTCTGGCTGTTGGAGCATAATTGATCATATCCTTTATGTAATATCCATACATTGACATTTAAGGTCCAAAAATAATAATAATTACATAAAACCCAATTTCAATAACAACGACCTATAAGACCAATTTCAATAATCATAGCCTACAAGGCAAATTTTGATAACTACGGCCTACAAGAACAATTTCAAGAACCATGGCCTATAAGACCAATTTTGATAACCATGACCCACAAGACTAATTTTGATAAACATAACCCTCATCAATTTTGATAACTACTACACACAAGGCCAATTTTAGAAATAATGGTACACAAGGTTAATTCAATATTAAAACCAATTGTTAGTGTATGCTCTATAAACCATTTGTGCTACCAATTTCAGAGCTAATGATCTTATATAAATTTTATTTATTAATAAAAGAATGAGTTCTTTATTTACATATATTTGCTGCTCTCTTTATTTTTCATGTAAATGAATAAAGAGTGTATTTAAATTATCTGGATAAATTTATTTAAATGTTCTATAACATTATCAAAGCTGTTCCCCATATGCATTGTATTAATTGGATAATAATATCATATAGTAGGTACACTAGTTATTGCCTAATGATATTATATGATAATATATGTAGACTGACAATATAAGTATTGTCATAAGTACATTAGTATGGATTTATAGTTTTAAACTATTTATCAAACGTGATTAAATATCAATGAATCATATGGTATGTATGTAGTTAATAATTTGTCGATAGATTATAATAGTGTGTGATGTAATCTTTTGGTTTGAGACGTCTAAAATCAGACTCTGTATGGATGGGTATATTTCATATGGTGTATAAGTATAGGGCTAATCATACCTTGTACAAAAATCTGGTTTGGGTATACTTTGCTCATATAGGTTTTCGGTTGACAGTTAAGATGGGATCCGGTAGCTAGACATATACGATCGAGGGTTTTCATTGACTTTATCCAAGTCTAGTTTCTAATCAAATGTCAACAGGATATCTTGATTATAAGTCTATAACCATAGCATATTATTGACATATAATCAATGATTTGAAGATAGATTGAGATTAGGATTTTGATAATCTATGAACTCTTTCTCGATCAAGATACGACAATGAAAGGATGTTACCCACACGTTATATGCAATCAATGAAAGGTTTGATGAAGATATTTCTTCTTCATGATATAGAAACTATGGCGTATTACTAGATGCTACCTATAGTTGTTGAGCAACCGAATTGTTCGGAGTTAAAATATTCGACATATGTTCACGACTATGTCACGGTGAACCTTTATGATCACACCAAAATCCTTGAGTGTTTTCTATTAGGAGGGATAGATAAAATATTATTGGGAGAGGGCTAACACCCTCATAATAATATAGAACATGACAAAATAAATACGTATAAGTGTTATATGTATTTAATATTTTTTAATATATTGAAGATGTAATTTAATATAAATTACTTATCAAATTTGATAATAATGATTATCAAATATGTTAAAATATGATTTTAAAGTAAAATAGTGAAAACTAAATTAAATTGTTTAATTTAGTGTGAAATTATCATTTTACTCCATGTGATACATATATGTAAGTTATTGTAAATGACATATTTAAATTTAATAATTGTGATTATCAAACATATTAAAATATAATTTTAATATAAAATAATAAAATCTAAATTAAAATTTTTAATTTGAATAAAAATTATCTTTTTACCCCTACGTTAAATTTTAACCAAGGGTATTTTGATAAATATACCATATTTATGGATTTAAAGAAATTTATAATATTAATTAATTTGTTAATTCATATGAATATTTATTCATTGATTTATTTGTTAAATGATGAGATAAATATAAATAATATTAATGGTTAATATTATGGCATTTGGCATTTTTCCATTTATCCACATTTTTATACATATGTTTAATGTCTATTAGTTGATCTTTAATAGGGTTGCATCCTACAAAGACGTAATTGGATGTATCACATAATTCTTCAATTAACTAATGTATTTATTAGATAAATCTTGATTTATTTAATTGAAAAAGAAAAAAGAAAATATAAATAATTAATTATTTATCATTTTCTATATGAAAAAAGAAAAAAATGGGTTTCTCTTCTCCAAACCATTCTGCCACCATGACAAACATTTGAAGATGGTACTAATTGAAGAGAGCACATGGTTTTGTGTTTGGCTTTCATCAAGCTTTCATTGGTAGGAAGGTAACTACCTATACCCTTAAGTGAATTTCCATGAAAAACTATTGTTTCCTTTGGTTTTTAGCTTAGGGTTTTCCATGAAAAAATTACATTTATGCATGATCTAAGCCATAGAATCCTTCAAGTGGTATCAAAGCATTATAGGTTCATAATATATATGATTATATGATTGTGGTTTGAATAATTTCCATAAAGGAAACCATTTGGGTGAATTCGGCCAACATGGGTTCATTGGTGGAGAATTTATTTTACATCATTTCTAATGTGTTAGAAGATGTGTAATATGATTGTGGAACCTTTGTTGTGATGGTTACATGTTGTATAATGTGAAAAACGGGTTTAAAACTCATTAGGCCATATTGTCCATTTAGTGGTTTATAGACAATTTTTGTCCATAATGTGTTCCTTTGGTGGTTATGTTGTTTTCATTGTTGTTGGCATGTGAAAATGAACGTGAATGTATTTAAATCCATGTTTTAAAGGTTATGGTCAAGTGTGTGTATATATATATATATATATGAAAAAGTGTTTACATATTATATATACAATATTAATAAGTGTAAAACAATCCTTGATGTATGTGTATATATATATATATATATATGGAGATATATTGCTCATACTTGCAAAAAGTGTTGCAAAAATTGTTTTACAAGCATTTCAAGGATTCCAAGCAAATATATATATATATATTTGCTGTTAGAAGAAATCATGAAGAAAAATTACTTGCTCTCTTCTTTATCTTCCTTTCTTGCTTTGAAAGTTGGAAACTAATTTTCCAACTTATCTTTCCGTGAGGTAGAAGAAGGAGAAAGCTCACCTCCTTGCTGGTTTTCTCTCTTTTGTTTTTAAAACCTTTTCTTCACCGTCATTCACTTCACAAAGTATAATGAAAGCTTTTTGAAATTTAGAACCAAAAAAAACTTTTGTGCATTATGGGTGGTATCCAATTCAAAAACAAAGCAAATGAGCCAATCATATAATTACAAATGGAAAGCATTACCTTTAAACAACCAATCAAAGAAAAGCAAGTGTTGTAATA
>JAVXUL010100737.1:0-36190 GCA_035590515.1 Trichilia minutiflora | reverse complement strand
CTCCAGCCGAAGAGAAGAAGAAGAAGAAATCTGCTGATGTGAGAGAAAGTCGCCGTGACTTTATTTTGCATCAACAAATTAAATATCATAATTTTAAATACCGTAATATATATATATATAACCGAAAAAAAAAAATATTTAGTTGCTTACTAATGTGTTTACGTCTTTTGACAGTTTTGACAAAACTAATAGGGTAGAATTTAGCATATCAAAACATTACCAGGATGATATGAAATTAGCCGAAGAAGTCAAGCCACCAAAGCCAATGACAGATCAACAGGTGGCGCGACTTTAAATGGGTGGGCAAATTCGACTTTATATTCTCCACTTGTGGTCTTCAAAACCCTAAACCTGGATCTTAGACTGTTTCACGAAATCTATTGCTCTTTCCCTCTCTCGTGTTTGAGAGAATTCCTTAATCCGAACAAACAAAATAGCAATAAATCATCATGGGATCCAAATCTAAAGCTGATAATCTTCACACCGGTGACGGCGCAAGCCCTGGGTACGTCTCTCTCACACCGTCTCTATTATTGATTTAGTTGGATTTTGTTGGATTGATCGGAAAATAGATAGAAATAATGTGGATAATGGTGGGAGACTTTGTATTTTGTGCTTTTGTTGGCGAGATTCGTTCAAATCTCGTGCTTTCCCTTTAGAAAATAATTTACATGAACTAACGATGTATTTTGGAATTGCAGGAAGATTTTCATTGGTGGATTGCCTAAAGACACGACATATGGTGGAATTTTTATGATTAATTGGGCTTTTATATATAATTTGAGTGATTTTGGTGTTCCGTTTAAATTTATGTTAAGTTTTTAGTCTTATTAGTAGTTAGTTGACCTTTTCTTTTTTGAATTATCATTATTTTTATTTCTTTGCTGACTTAGGTTTGTAATTTTTTTTTGTTTTTGTGTTTGAAACAATTGTAGCTACATTTAATAAGCATTTTGGAAAATACGGTGACATAACGGATTCAGTTATAATGAAAGATCGATACACTGGCCAGCCAAGGGGGTTTGGCTTTATAACTTATGCTGATCCTTCGGTTGTCGATAAGGTTATTGAGGACAACCATGTAATTAATGGTAAACAGGTAATGTTCTTTACCTTACTTGTTTGGTCTGTGCTATGGAATGAGTTGTTGTTCTATAACAGTTGTTTTCTGTGGAGGAATTTATAGCTAACCGAGTGTTATGGTATATGTAGCTTAGTTCTTCTTAACACAGTTTAGCTTTTCAAAAACCAATGTATTTAATGCATTTAAGCTTCTATGCACTTTTCTGTTAATGGAAAGTTTGCAGTATTAGGATATGAAGCAGTTATGTTCTTTATTTATAATTATTTGCCTGGGGCAACTGTTTGGTCCTGTTTAACTGTCTCACATTGGAGACGAAGTGAGCTTCTTTTAACTTTTATGTGACATCAATAGTATATAGACTTGTAACTTTGTAGATAAGATAGGGCATAAATATTGTACAATTCTGCAACTTTTCACTCTCTTGGCTGTGTTTTACACACAAGATGGTTTAAATTTGTTTATTGGTAGCTTAAGGTGTAGTCTTGCTGGTAGCACCAGTATTTGTGGATCTTATAGTTCCATACATAGTTCCTTTTCTGTCGCTTTTCTTTCTTTTATTTTAAAGGCTAACCTGGTGAACCTTAACCAGGTTGAGATTAAAAGAACCATTCCCAAAGGCTCAGGTCAATCAAGGGATTTCAAGACGAAGAAGATATTTGTTGGTGGGATACCATCATCAATCACTGAAGGTATGCCATTAATTCAAAGTGTTGTGTCTGGTTTATGCGGTGTAGTTAAATGTGTACTCTTATGGCACATGAACAAGTCTAACCCATTTCTAACTGGTATGTTTTATTATTTAGATGAACTCAAGAATTTCTTCTCCAAATATGGGAAAGTTCTGGAGCACCAAATCATACGTGATCATGAAACTAACCGTTCTCGTGGTTTTGGATTTGTAATTTTTGATAGTGAAGAAGTTGTTGATGAAATGTTATCAAAAGGAAATATGATTGATATGGCTGGTACCCAGGTGAGCCTATTAGGATGTTATCCAAGAAATCAACATCCAAAAATTTTGCTGTTTATAATCAAGCATGTGTTATTCCATTCTCTTTTCACTTTACAGATATATCAACCTGGGGTTGTTTCCTTAATTTATATTTATACATATTCAGTTATTTTTTTAAACTTCTAATAATTGGGTGGAGATTGTTACAGGTATAGGTATTCTCAGGAAAGGCCTATCGTTATAGTTTCCTTGCAGCAAAACCTAGGTTAACTAAGTTGCTTTGTTGTAGGTGGAGATCAAGAAAGCTGAACCAAAGAAATCCTCAAACCCTCCACCTCCTCCTTCATATGCTAGCAATTCTAGGGGCCGTTCATTCAATGATAGCTTTGGTGGATTTGGCAGTTCTTATGGGGGTTTTGATGCTGGGTTTGGCCCTGGTCCTTATAGGACACCTGCAGGTCTCGGTGGTAGGCTTGGTGGTGGATATGGGTACGGTAGTGGTGGTGGAGAATTTGGTGGTGGCTATGGAGGTTTTGGAGGTAGTAGCTTAGGAGGCTACCGAGGTGAGTCTTCCCTTGGTTATTCTGGTCGTTTTGGACCCTATGGTGGAGGGTTTGGTGGTAGTTATGGTGGAAGTGGTCTAGGTGGATATGGTAGAGGCGGTGAAGGTTATGGTAGTTATGGGAGTTCAGGTTATGGTGGTGGCTATGACTCTGGTCCAGGTACTAGTTATGGTGCAGGAGGTGGACTGTATGGAAGGGGAGGCTATAGTGGCGGTAGTCGCTACCATCCTTATGCAAGATCTTAGAAGTTTCACTCAGGTTTCTCATAGTATCTTATCGTGCATTATTAGTTACTCCCTCCCAGGTACTAGAAGTCTACTATAATAACAGCACTTTGAGGCCAGCTTTTGAAGATCAGAGAAGACCCTTCACATTATTAGAATCCTTTTATTGTATGGTGTAGACAAAGAAAAGAGATAGATGTCTTTACAATTAGTGCTTGATATTCTATTCTATGGCTCTAGTTTATTTCTTAATTTAGTGTTTTATGTAGACTGTAGAAATCTGTTTGGAGTTTGTTAATGTTTCCTTTAGTTTGATCTAGATAGAAATTTGTGTTTTCAATTAAGCCTTGTTTTATTTCATTTAGCAATTAGTATTTTTAGTTTGATTTGGATAAGTATAATATGGAACACACATTGGTGAGAAAGTGCCAATGTGGCTTAGGCCAACTTAGAAATGCATTGGCCTCTTTGCCTTCAGGCCTTTTTGATCTTTTTGGGGTGGGAAAGGGGAGGTTGGATATGTTGACAATTTTAGTTCTAAGACTTATTTTTTAAACCTACTACTGTTGTTTAAGATAACCTGGTAGTGATGATCTGGTGACACAGAACTAGATAGATTTTGTGTTTTATTCTCTCTACTTTCTTAAAGGTAAGTTATTATTGTTAAAGGAAGGGTAGACTCTTAGACTGTTGATGATAGCCAGCATCAATTTTATCCCCTCTCTCTTTTTTTTTTCTTTTCTTTTTGTTTCTTTATGATTCAGCAGTTGTTTCTGATTTGTGTTCAAGTGGGGGAAATCAACTACATCTACCCCTTGTAGACATGCTTGCTTTTCATTTCTAACAAGGCGTGTTACCATTTTGAGCATTTTGATGGTATTCCTGATGGGTTTACATCCTCCATCTCTCACGTGGTCTCCAAAAACGCCAAGATAACCTCGTGAAGGATCTTATGCGTGGATTCCATTGGCCTAGATGAGAAATATATCCGTTTCTGACTGTATTTAATGTACTACTACATTGTAATAGATATCGACCAATTTGAGTAAAGTGAACCTATTTAACTAAGTTTTTCCAACTATTGATCATGTTTAATTGATTGATTTGAATAAGCTAATCTTGAAAATAATTATTTGTGATTTTCTCTTTCTTGGAGTGCTGGTCCAAGTGATATCTATGGAGCATCCTTAAATGTAATATGAGTACTGCGTTTGACATCTAATTTTCTTGCATAATACGCGAATGGATTTACATTTTCTAAGTTGATTTAAGGTACTAATATTATTCCTATTCTTATTCCTATTAAAATATTTGATAATAGAATTGTTGGTAATATTTATACAGTAAAACTTTTGAAAATGCATTGTAGTCGTGAGTAGGGTTGATAATGTGAGAAATATTTGATGCGAATTTAATGTTGATAAACGGATTCACTTGGAGAAAAGAAAAATTGATAGGAATAATTGATAGGAATAATTATTAGATTGTATTTGTGTTTGTAATTTTTGAATTTATTTATTCGTTAATTTGTGTAATATATATTTATTTAAAATGTAAAATTATATTTTTTTTATCAATCACTTATACATCATAATACGTAGTTATCTATTGTATATTAAAGTAAACTAATTATTTTAAAACATATTAATAATTATAGAATTAATTTTGTTTATAATTTTAGTCAATAAGTAAATTATATTTATGTTTATTAAAATTTTATTATATTTGTTTTAAGTTATGATACAAATATTAAGGGGACGTTCTTATTAGTTTAATGTACCGAAAGTGTATTGTGTATGTACCTGAACTTGAAGCTGTAGTGAGTAATGTACCGAGTATTATGAATAAGTAAATCAAGTAGTGGAAACTAAGCTCACATTTTATTTTTTGTTGTTGAGTTATTAAATTTAAGCTTATAATTGTGTGTTACTTCACTAGTATTTAAAATAATATGCTTTTTAATAAATATTTTGAAAAGTGTTGGAAAACAGGAACTTAGTGCATAAGATATAAAAAACATGAATCATAAAATACCGAAAAAATAAAAGGGTGTGGAACCACAAACTGCTGAGTGGGGTGCTACTGTTTTGACAATTAAATGGTAAGAATGAAGCTTTGAAGGCTCGAGCTGAGAGAATGAGAAGGGATGGTAATATTAATATTTTGCAAGTTTATTATTATTATTTTAAAGACATAAAATATAATTAATTTATACAATTGTCTATTTATAATCTTTATAAAACAGTTATGAATGCTCATTGTAGACGGTATGGTAGGCACACGACATTAGAAGGAAATATATTATGAGTAAATAATGCATAAAGAACAAAACAATCGAGTGGAGGAGAAAATTAAAAAAAGAAAAATATTGATGATGGAATTAATTATTATAAATAATGCATGCAAATACATTTTAAAATTTGTGTTAAATATTTTAAGTTAAATTTCTATAAAATTAAAAAAAAAAACAGATGTCAATGTTCATTATAGAAATTAAAATTAAAAAATATTGATAATAAAAGAAATGAAATTATTATGATTCAAATATAAATATAAATATAAATTCTGTATTAAATGTTCTTGGTTTGATTGTAAATATATATATTTTTTGGTTTAAAATTTTCAAATTATGATTTTAAGTAAATCAAAAATTTAAATTATAACCAGCGTTGGGGACTTAACTAAGAGAAGATGTCTTTTCGAAAAAAAAAAAAGAAGTAAGGATGATATAGAGACAAAAACGATGCCGTGTCGAATATTCCCAGGCCTCTCCACAAATAGAGCAATTCCTGCTTGCACAACCCCATCATCTCAAGGGCCCAAACGAAGAGGGAGTCAGTGTTTGATCGGCGATTCCGAGGATTGAGTTAGAAGATGGGCGAGTTGAGGTACGAATTGTCGCAAGACGCATACATAAAGCTCGTATTGCATGCACGGAAGCACAAGACGGCGGAGGTCAATGGAGTCTTGCTGGGACGAGTCTCGACTAAGAACAACGACGTGGTCGAGATCGCTGACTCCGTTCCTCTCTTTCACTCCCACATCGGCCTCCTTCCTAACCTCGAGATATCCCTAATCTTGGTATCGACATATATGTCCTCATTCCTCTTTACCTCTTTATATGTTTTTGTCGTCATTTCGTTTAAATCATGTCATGTAAATAGTTGAACAAAGTATAAAAGGATTTGTGATCTGGTCTCTGTTTGATTTGCCTGAGTCTTTTATAAAAGTTTTAGTTTTATTTCTTAAAATACTTGGCAACTGCCTCTCTTCTGTAATTGTGTGTTAATTGGTATGAGCTATGGGGTAATGATTTAGACAAATTCTCTTTTACTCGCTCAGGAGTTTTTTGGTTCAGAGTATCTGATATGAGCTCTAATTGTTTCCTTAAAAGCTGAATCATGGTGTATATTTGGAGATTTCTACTTTTCGCAGGAGAAAGTTGTACAACTCTGGGTGGGTTCTTGTGCGCAACTCAAAGAAAAAATTGCGTAGATTTTTTTGATTCCTCTTCTAGATGAAACGTAAAATTTTTGTTACAAAGAGTGGTAACATGGAAATCACTTTCCATTTTAGCTTTAGTCATATGATTTTGTCATGGTGTTTTCTTTTGTGGAGAAAAGCTTAGACGTTTATGTTTGGAAGATTTTTTCTGGGATTTGTTTCATAGTTGACCTTTGAAATAAGGGGGTTTAAGGATGTTGATTTCTTGATTTTACCAGATAGAAGAACATTATAGTGCCCAAGGTCTCGCCGTTGTGGGTTATTTTCATGCAAATGAGAGGTTTGATGACATGGAGCTGGGTAATGTGGCTAAGAATATTGGTGATCACATATGCCGGTACTTTCCCCAATCTGCAATTCTCTTGGTATGTATTATTAATTTGGTGTTTTGACACTTTTGTTGTTTGGGTTTATTGCTTGACCTTTTGAGGGTTTTAACCTCCTATGATATAACATTGTAGTTAGATAACAAAAAGCTGGAAGCATTGCCCAAGGGGAAAGGGCGAGGCCCTGTTCTGCAGGTTAGTACTATTTTTGTTTGCACAGACAATGCCTAATTATAATGGTGTCTTGGCTTTTTGGTTATGAAAAGGTTTTTCAGTGATTGAATTGCTGATATTCACTAAGTCCCTCTTGGGGGAAGATCATGTTGGTCTTATGTTGTGATAGTTGGCTGTTTCAGATTTATGCAAAATGGTCACAATGTGCTATGGATGTCTTGGATATTTCATATGGTTATATCATTCAATTGCTTTTGCTGGGAACTGTTTTTCTCGTATTGGAGGAGTAAATCTAATGAGGAATTTTGAAGCTTGTGTTTAGGGATATTATTGTTGATGCATGCATCAAATTGTTATGTATATTTTTTAATTGTTTACATAGATTTGTCCTGCTTCAAAATTATTACATCAAAATGTTGGAGTTCAATGCTAGACAATGTGGTCAAGATGGGGAGTTTAACTAGACAGCTTTTAAGTGACAGAATGGATTAAAATATACTTCTGATTGCCAATTTCATATCTTTGTACGGATAGATCTACTGGCAGTGGTCGAAATATCAATCCTCTTTCTTAATATCATAAAGCGACGCAAAGCCATATTCTTGGCCCCTTTATAGCTAATCAAGAGTCATGTAACCCCTAAGGGTAGAGTTGAATGGTTTCATCTTTGGTTTTTCCTGGCCAGAGGTAAAATCACCTTACAGCAGCTTACCACAAATATTATATTACATTTTTCCTGACTACTAAGGCTGTAGGTCCAATGATAGTATCCAATTTTATACCTGAACCACACATCAAGGTATTTCCATTTTTTTAATTTTAATTTATAATTTTTTTCTCTCTAAATCAAGAGTCCTGTGCTTTTTGAAACGAGCACTTTATATCTTTTAAAGCATAAGAAAACTAATGATAAAGATCATTTCCAAGTTGAACTCAAATATCTCTTTCTCATTGATGCTGCTGATTTATCAATAGTTTTACCTTTCGGAAGTTAGTATTCGTTATTATTGTTGTGGTTAGAATTTAATGATAATATTCACAAGGCCATATGTAGCATCATAATAGCTGTGACAATTTCATTTTGTTTCACGGACTTCCAGCTTTCATTGTTATTCTGGTACCAAACGTCAATGCAATGCCTGTGACTAGTTTTTTATTATTAATTCTCCTCTGCAAATCTTTTCCAATTACCATTATTGGGCTTATTCTCTGTTATTTTTTGTTCATGGAGTAGCTTTACATAAGGGATGCATACAAGAATTGGAAGGCAGTGGGATCAGATGGTGGCTGCCAATTGATAACCAAGGAGCCTACTGCAAATGTAGTTTTGTTGGATCATATTTCTTCTGGGAAGTGGCAGGATGTTGTAGATTTTGATGATCACCTTGATGACATTAGCAAGTAAGTACCACTCATCAATATCTACTTATTTTTTCAAATGGATATCAAATTGGCTATGCCATCAGTATTAAGTTCGTTTGAAAGATAGCGCAATCTGCTGTTTTATTTTGCTATTTGCAGGGACTGGCTCAACCTGGAACTTTTTAAGTAAGGTTGGCCATAGAAATCACAGGTGGTGGTTAAAGCTGATGCATGGCACATTTACTAAGCTTGAGATGGTGATCATGAAGAGAAAATTTGTCCAACCATAGGCATGGGGAGTTTCTTGTTTTTCTGAGATGAAGATTTTGTAGACCAAGTATTATGTTGCATTAACATCCACTCTGTATTAACGTTCTGAAGTTCCCAGAAATACTAGTCAACATTTCTGTCATTAAAGCACTCTAGTGGAATCTTTTGGTTTCAAGATGGGAATGAAATCATTCAGTTTCTAAATATACAGCCTCCCTAGTTTCTTTGTTTTCTTGTTTTCTCTCCAACTACTGATTTACTGATAAAAAATGAATATATAGCAATTTCATGAAAAAGACGGGATACAATTTCTGATATTACGCTATTTATGGTGTTATATCGTTGTCATATATTTTACTTGAGTTATGTTATTCTATTTCTTTGAAAATGGTACATATGAAATGGTATAACAAATCTGCATCCTTGTGTATTTAACTATATTTTGGAAAAAATAATTTATGCCCCCAAAAGGGTAAAAAAGTAGAAGTGCTGAGGTAGACTGTTTATTTCCATTTATAACGTTTACAAACGACTCTGAACTCGTTCCTTGCGCGAAACCGTCGAAATGGTTCCGGCTCTTTATTCGCTACCCTCACACTCTCAGCTGCCAATAAAAAATGTTCACTCATCCACTCCACATGACCATGTCCTTGAACCTGCTGTTTTCCAAAACTTCAACACTCCATTTGAGCTCAAACAAGTTCACGCTCAACTCGTCAAAACCAACACACCTCTATCAACCCTACCTTTAACTCAAGTTGGCTTGGTCTCTGCTCTTACTCCAAGTTTCACTTACGCGCGACAAATCTTTGCGAACGTTGAGGAACCTGAAATTTTTATATGGAATTATTGCTTGAAAACGTTTGCCGGAAGCGATAGTCCTGTAAATGCAATCCAGTTGTTCTATCAGTTACGCCAATTTGATGTTTTGCCGGATACTTTTACGTGTTCTTTTGCTCTAAAAGCGTGCACAGCAATGTTGGATCTTTGTAGTGGAAAAATTATTCATGGGTATGTGGAGAAACTTGGGTTAAAGTTCAACTTGTTTCTGCAGAACATGTTTGTTAACTTGTATGCAGTGTGTGGAGAAATTGATGACGCTAAGTTGTTGTTTGAGAAAATGTCGCAACGAGATGTTGTGACTTGGAATATAATGGTAACCCAGTTGATAAGGAGGGAGGACATTGTGGAGGCTAGTGAATTATTTAGAAGGATGCCTGAGAGGAGTGTTAGGTCGTGGACAGCAATGATTTCTGGTTATGTTCATTGTGGGAAGCCGAAAGAGGCTGTAAAATTGTTCATGGAGATGGAAGAGGTGGGTGTGAGGCCAAATGAAGTGACTATTGTGGCTGTTCTTGCTGCTTGTGCTGATTTGGGTGCGCTAGATTTAGGCAGAAGGGTTCATGAATACTCGAAGCGAAGTGGATTTAGAAGAAATGTCATGGTTTCTAACACTTTGATTGACATGTATGTGAAGTGTGGATGTTTGGAGGACGCTAGGAGAGTGTTTGATGAAATGGAAGAGCGCACGATTTTTACATGGTCAGCTATGATTCAAGGATTTGCCATTCATGGCCAAGCTGAGGAATCTCTGAGAAACTTCTATAAAATGCTTGAAAAAGGAATGAAGCCAAATGGTGTTACCTTTATTGGACTCTTGCATGCTTGTAGCCACATGGGCTGGGTTGACGAGGGACGTAGGTTTTTCTATAGCATGACTAGAGAGTACGGGCTTATTTCCCAGATTGAGCATTATGGTTGTATGGTTGACCTTTTAAGCCGGGCGGGACTCCTTCGAGAGGCTTATGAATTCATCATGAACATGCCTATAAAACCAAATGCGGTTGTCTGGGGAGCTTTCCTTGGTGGATGCAGAGTTAATAAAAATATTGATCTGGCTGAGGAAGCTATTAGACACCTTCATCAGTTGGATCCGCTTAACGATGGATATTATGTGGTTCTATCAAACATTTATGCAGAGGCAGAACGATGGGAAGATGTGGCAAGAATCAGGAAGTTGATGAAAAATCAAGGGGTGAAAAAGACGCCTGGTTGTAGCTCAATCACAGTTGATGGAGTAGTTCATGAGTTTGTGGCCGGGGATGAGACGCATCCTCAAGCTGAGGAGATTTTTCGAATGTGGGAAAGACTACTATGTAAGATGAAGCTAAAAGGATATGCTCCTAATATATCAGTAGTCCTGTTGGATGTTGAAGAGAAAGAGAAGGAGAAATTTTTGTATCGCCATAGCGAGAAATTGGCTTTAGCTTTTGGATTGCTGAACACGCCTCCCGGAACACCAATCAGGATAATGAAGAATCTTCGTGTTTGTGAGGACTGTCATACTGCGTTTAAATTGATCTCAGAAATTGTTAATCGTGAGATTGTTGTGCGTGATAGAAATCGGTTTCATTGTTTTAGGGGTGCTTCATGTTCTTGCAGGGATTACTGGTAACTGATTAGCATTACTTGGTAACCCGCATCTTTATTAAAATTTATATCAATGAATCACTCTGATTATTCATGCATCCTCGTACCCTTCTGCTTTAAAAGCATTCTTTTTCAAATTAATTTTAAAACATTTTAAGAGTAAAATCGTAACTGATTGTTAAGCCCAGCATGTTTTTCCAATTTTTTCCAATTTGAACGACATTGTCTTTTGCTAATCAGATTTTACTGCTACTACAACTTTTCTATTGCTAATCAAATTTTGCTGCTACTACAACTTTTCTATTCATTCTTTATCAGTCGAAATACCCAGGCCATCTTTGGTTCCTTGCAAATTTCATGCACATAAAACTTGGTGGTGATGGAAGTTTCGGATGCACCTCAAAACCTAGGGCATCCTTCGACCTCAATCCCTGGTGCTATAGGGCATTTTGCCAATGGACAATGGTCCGTGGTAGCCAGACCCCACCATTCTGGACCAAAAATATTCTGTGACTGAAGGGTGAAATAAAGGAATACACCCATGAAGGCTACTCCAGCATCTAAAGCAGCTGATAAGATATAGGTATGCCTAGCCCACCATTCCTTGAACCTTCTGTAGACATAGTAGTTGAAGAAAATTCCAACAGCTCCCCAACTCAAATAGTTCACAGCTTTAGCTGATGGCAAGTTCGTAGGACCAGCCAAGAGAATAGGCATATGAATATGCTTGATCCATGTTTTTTCGGGGAATTTGTGAGAAAGCAGCCATACTGGAACTGGGGCAAGAAAGCCAATCAAGAAGAACCAGTTCATTTGTGGGTAAACCCCATTGTTTGTGAACATTCTGAGCGGTCCGACAACCCCCCAGATGATTGAAGCATTGTAGAAGACATCATCACCGGGGCATGTCCATGGACTCCCCTCTGGCAGCAAAGTTGTGTCACAGATGTTATCAACAGATGTAAGAAGCCACCATGCTGTGGCAAAGTAGACAGTTGAAGCAGCTATAGTTCCTGCTAACTATACGAACATGTTGGCAATTTATTACAAATTAGTCACATACACAGATAAAAAACAGAAATTGGCAGAGACTATAATAATGAATCACCTGACCTGAACAATGAACATGGATTTGGGAGGGATTTTCATATAATGACCAAGTTTGAAGTCGCCAAGAAAACCGAGGGCTTGTACCATGCTGATAAAACCATATGTCTTGAAAGCCACGTTGGCAAGGGGCTTCCCAGGATACATATACCCAATAACCAATTCTGTAATTATGTTCAGCCCTGGTTGCTGCATATTAATACATTCTATTAAGAAGCTTCTTATATCTCATGTGATTTATGCATCAAATTGTAGTAATTTATGAAATATATACCGAAATCTATGTAGTTTTAATTGTTTTTTTATATTTCCTGTTTAACGAACAAAATAATCTGGGTTTGGAAATACCAGATTTGTTGTTGCTTGAATTACTCCAACGGGTAATGTGAAAAAGAATGCCATGGCACAAGCTAGTAGAAGTCCCCACCATGGAAGTTGAAACTGTTTATCAAACCCTTCACAAGTATAGAGGGAAAGGGCGAATGTCACGATCAAGATAGCGTGGAACCACCATTGGGGTACTACTTCATAGTTCTTCTTCATCAGTCTTGTGTGCACATCACCAAACTGATCTTTCACTGCAGTAGTGGTTTTTCTCCACATTTGCCAAATTGTTCTACTCATTTGGTAATTAAAGAAAGAAAAATACATCAATATATTGGTCACTAGCGGACAGGTGCTGTCAGCTGGATGGAAAAAAAGTTGACGAATGAGAAATTAATAAATTGTTGAAGATGCTTACTTTCCCTCAAAGAGTGCAACATGTGAAATACTGGCCATTAAAGTTGCAAAGCCCAAGCCATATGTGAAGGCAAACACGACACTCAAATAGAGTTCACTATAATTATCATAGCCAACTTGATCAAAACTAAATGTCTTTTCGTTGAGGATTCGAGAAATATTGTAAGTATGGCCAGCAGAGTCAAAAGTGTGGGAGGAAAATAAGGGGAATCTCTTGGCTTCATATGCATTAGACCAATAAGCAATGGGGATAAGGACATAAAGAAACAAGAAGAACCCAACTAAGATATTGGCAATGGCGAAGAAGGGTGTAGCTAGGGGACTTCCCAAGAAGCCAGCAACCGTGGCCCAATCAAGGCCGAAGGAACCAATTCCAAGGCCTTGTAGGCCGGAACCAAGCTTTTGTGCGGTGACCGAGTCCTTCCATATCCAACAGACAAAGGACAGAGTAGATAGTGAAGGGAAAAGATAGCCTGGCACGATATAGTAAGCAAAGCTTGATACAAAAACTACGAGGAAGAACTGTAGCCTAGTTAGTCCTCCAGTGGTTCTTTTTTCTTCGTCGTGCAGTGCCCTGCAGTTTACATAAAAAGTTTTCGATACCAGAGCAATTCTAAACTTGGAATATGATTTTGTTCAATATGAAAATGAGAGGGAGATGAGGACCTAAACAAAGAGACTTGAACAAGGTTTGCTGGCCACCACATGTACGGGGAGTCGACAAGGTATTTTCTGAATAAACCAGCCCATCCATATCCCAGTAGCTGAAATTCATAAAAGAGCGGATAATAAAGCTCATTCCCAGATTGCAACTAAATATGCCTTCAGATATTACTCATTTGCTTGGTATATGGTAGCAGAATAGCCGGTGCTTTGTAATTAAATCAGCGTAAATTTTAAAGGTCAATGCTTCATCTTATTATTATAATTCATGAGAATCCTGGTTTTATTTATTTAAAATTTTCGTTCTTGTGAAGAAAATAATACTTTTCTTCTTCAAATTTTTTTCTCGGTGGCAAACTCAGTGACTCTAAATTTGTGATGTGAGAAAGAGCTCTTGTTTACCTGAGTAGTTTGTACTAACATCATGGCTGGTATTGCGTGTAGACTTCTTTTGTAGAAAGCCTTGACAATTGTGATTATACCTACGGCATAAACACTACTTGAGCCGCAACCGGCGAAAATGGTGATCAACACATGTTCTTTCATGTTGAAAGGCCCCGGATTTACTGAAAACGACCACGGTGTGAATGGAACACGAATTTGTTTTGATGGAAGTGTTGCAGCCATTAGCTTTCCTACTGGTAGGACAAGAATTTGAGCTGAAACAGAACCAATATACAATTGATTCTGACGATAACCAAAGAATTGGTTTACAAAAGCAAGGAGGCAACATGATGTTAAGCCCAGAACCCATGTTCGAAAGGTTAAAGATGGTATTGATGGATCATCAGTGATTGGAACTGTGAGCCTGACTTCCTCAATAGGGTTGTCATTGACTTCTTCGTCTTCTGCATTATTGAAAACATGGATTTTTAAGTCTTTAAATGTCTCACCATGGATGGCAAACAAATATTCTTCCAATCGTATCATGCATTCAAAACTACTTAAAACTACAAAAGACTATAAGAATTTGTTACATTCTTCTTCATAAAGAGACCAAGATCTTTGACAAGTTTTAGAAAATGTATTTCAATCTTGAAATCTTGCAGAAATCTTGCATGTATGCACACAGCATCCGTCAATCGTGACAAAGCTGAGGCTTTGTTTCATGTAAATAAACCAACTTGGCAAATTTAGAGTCAGAGAAAAAGAATTTACCTTTTACAGTTCCATCAGTTTGGTGCTTCTCCAGTGATAGAGATTGAGGAATTCGGTCTTCAACATAAGTTCCCATCTCTCTCCTTATGTTCTTGAAATATAATGGCTATGCTCAGTGCATACAAATATAAGCCTGCCCGCCCGAGCAAACGAAGACACGTTTCTTGTCTTCTTTCTAAAAGCTATTATTTCTAGATCTAAATATGCCTAACATTTAAGACCGTCACATTAATTATAAGCTTATATTTTTGAAGTAGTTGACTAAGTCAAATTAAAATTTAAAATTATACCAACGGAAAAATTATATATTTTAAGGAAAGATTTTCCACTAGTGTATTTCCTATGTATTTATTTCCTCGCGTAAGAGTTAACGCTTCTGTCATCACATTTTAGTATATTGAGTGACCCCCCGACACCCCCTCCCTTTTTTCCAAGTTAATAGCCGTAATTTATGTCCTTCATTATAGGGAGACCAAGCAAGAAATTAGAAGAAAAGTCGGATATCTAATTTTGCTGGAAAGTGTTTCCGTTAAAATTTTGCGCATTTGTTACTTTGGAGAGTTTTGCTATCATTAATCATTCAACTAAAATGTTTTTTGGCTATCATTAATCATTCAACTAAAATGATAAGTAAATATCTAGAAGGGAAAAATGCTGCCGGCCGCCGGCCCCATAAGATATTTTGGACTTTCTTTTGACTGACTGTTTGTCTTGTGACCCCAACCCAGAACCGAGTTAACAGGGTAGCAACAAAGAGACTTTTTCATAATATTTTGAGACTTTAATTACAAATGACAACATGTTTTGCTATTGAAAATTTACAGCTTTGTCTTCTCCATTCATTCTTCATCAATGGAATAGCCAGCTGTTCCACGGACAATGGCCAGATCCCATCCTAGTGGACCAGAGATATCTTGAGATTTGCAGTGTGAAATAAAGCTTTACTCTTCAGCCATCAAATGAGGGAACAGTTTTCAAAGAAAAAAAAAAGTCGTTGGATGATTGAGAAAACCTTTATCCCACCATCAAATCTTGCATAAACAAGCATCGGTGCCACTTGCGTTTCAGATTCTTTTCATATTATTCATCGTCTTGTGACAGTGGAGCAGTAAAAATTGATAGGATTCTTACAACGGGGCTTCAAAGTTCAAACATCAAGTATTTAGCTGGTAAATACATTGGTTTGAGTGTCTAAAATGAAAGAAGGATGTACCAGAATTCAGGACTTGAGTTACAATTACTTTTTCCAATCGAAGATAGTATCTCAGATTGTCCACTAAACGCCAATCATGGGGAGTTGTATCAGGTTTGAGTTCAGGACTTGAGTTTACATTCCAGCATGGCTAACCATCGTTGATTTTAAGCAAATCAAGCTAACTAACGTTAACATCTCGGAGGCAAACTGATAAACAAACTGCAGTAAATAGTGATGAAATGCATCGCAATAACTAGAGTACAGAGCCACTGTGTAAGTTTTAGTAAAATCTTCTTAATATCAAAACTCTGGATGTTTCTTTTACACTTTCGATTTTTTTACGTAAATCTTGTATCTATTATTTTGTCATTTACATCCATTGATTTCACAATTTTCAAATTCACATTGCTAAGAGCCGTCCATCTATTTTCTGAGAATATTCCATGTTATAGAATATTCTTTTTCTTTGTTTAGGCAAGTATATACACATCAAACAGTAGATTCTCTTCTCAGCAAGTTACTAGATTCTGATCGGAAGATTTTTGGCCAAAAGGGTTAAACAAGTGAATCTTAAAACGATATTTCCATATTCCGTTTATTCTTCATCGTATGAAAGAGACTGACCGTCAGGGCAGAGCCAGAAAAGTATTTAGGGTCAAAATTATAAATAAATATATTAATATAAAGCTTAAAAATTAATAAATTATTATAAAAAAATAAAATTATTAAATTATATTTTTATAATTAAAAATAAATATTCATTATTAATAAGATATAAAAATATGTTCTAATATATCAAAAACAAAAATGTTGCTATTTTAAATTACGAAAGTAATTAATAAATTATCAAAGATATATAAAAAAATATCATTTTTAAAAATGAGGGAATAAAAAACCTAATTTAAAATCATAAATATCTAAATTAAAATTATTTAAAGAAAACTTACATTAAATTTTTTTATTTTTTTTAAAATTCTATTAATTTTCAATCAAAATTTTTCCTTACTTCGGTAAATCTTTCCCTTGTGATTTAATTTTTTATTTTGTTTTCTTCAAAAAGTGAGAGTTGATTTCAAAACTTAATTTTTTATTTTTAATAATGAGCATAAGTTTGGATGACTGGAAGAGAAAGAAAGAAAGAGAAGAAAATAAACAAATTAATTTTTTTTTTACTTGACCAATTAAATTTAAATTTTAAGATTGTTATTTATTTTTTATCATTTAATTTATATAATTTTTTATTTATTTAAACCAATTAAAAGATTAAAAACAATTTTTTATGAACTTGATATAAATATAAATAATAGAATATTTTAATTACCATCATTTTATAATGTATCTATGATTTGATATTAACTTTATAATATTAATATTTTTTATTTATTATTAATAATTATATTTTATCTCAAATTATTATATATATTTTTTTAAATCTTGGTTGGAGGTGGAGATGGGGGTGGGGTTGGTTGTTAAGTGTGGAGGGGAGGGGGGGTTGGAGGCCAAGGCCCCTCAACGCTAAAGGCTCCTCATAAAAATATAAAATATTTTGAACTTAAATAAAAAGTAAAAAAATATTTTCTTAAGAAATTCCTTAAAAAATAAGCAAACTTAATTATTTTCAACCAAATTCAGCAGTGTTAATTTTTATTAAAGAAAATAAATTCTTTTATCTCCATAAGTTGATATCTTTAATTTTTAGACCACGACATATAAATAGATTCTATATATAAATAATTCTTCACATTGCATAACATCTACAGTAGCAAATGGGCCGGGCATAAACAGTGTTGACCAGTGAACAGTAACAGTAACATGAATAATTATGTTTTAGTATAAATAATTATTCACATTACATAATATCTAGATTACAGGATCTTCTTCACCAAAGACATCGTTGAATAATACAAAATATGATAACATTTAATTTATTAGCGTCATATATTTATTTCACTACATCAATTTATACTAAAAATAAAAAATAAAAAATTGTATACATAGCATGTATTATTATTAAAATTTCAAAATACATTTTAATATATTTAATACACTTTATCAATTTATTTATTTGTGGTCAAACTTCTATCTATTTATTAAATACAATCCAATGTGAATTTATGTAAGAAAAAGTCAAACTTTTCGACGTGAAAGTAGTATTCATAATGAAAACTGAAAATCAGAAAAGTTCCTCTACCAGCTACTACCAGAATATAATAATTGAATAATTCCAACCCCCTGTTTTTGAGGGATTTCAATTACTAAATCATACATTACACATTAGTCCTCAAAGTTTTAGAAAATATCATTTTAATAAAAATGTTTGACATATCACATAAAATGATTTTTTTAATAGAAAGATAAGAATAAAGATAAAATTATTTCTAATATATTTCGATAATCTCTCAAATCTAAAAGTTTTCAGTACTGATCCATTCACCAAAATTCTATTAAATTCTTATTCTTAATTTAACAAAAAATTTATCGTATACCTTTAAAATTATATTGGATTAATAATATATTTCTGTGAATTTTCAATTACTTTTTAAAAAATTTTGCGTTATTTTAAAGTTCCTATAACATAAATATAAATTATTTATATTATGCTAAAATTTTTAGAAAAATAGGCTATACCTTACAAAAAATTAAAATTGAAAAAATATTTTAATTTTAGTTATAAATAAGTCATAGGTCTAATTACTTACAATAGCATATTACTAATATCTTAGATATTATATCTTAGTTTTTAAATATGATATATATTTTTTTTCACATATACTACCTCATCTTTTTTTCATAACTAATAAGAAAATTTAATATGATATTAATAAAATAAAAATTTAAATTTAGCATCTCTTAATTTTTTGCAAAAAAATTAAACTAATAGATTATTTTTTATAAAAAATAAAAAATAAATTTATTTAATTCACATTAGACTAGAAATAGATTTTAGATAAATTTATTTTTAATTTTTTAAACAAAAAATAACATTTTTAATTTTAAAAATTGATTTGTTTGATATTTTATGTAAATATTTATTTTTTAATGGAATATAAATTAATTATATTTCGTTTAAATAATTTCAAAATTTCAAATATAATCTATTTTATTTGTATTTTTACGTTAAAGATTTGAGATAAATAACGTTTGTTAATTCTATTAGCTAAAACTTCATACGCAAATGAGTGAAAGACTTAACAGAATTAGATAAAGAATTAACAGAAATTTAGTCTAGGGATCATAGTGATATTAACCAAATATTTCGTGACCTAAGTGATAATTTTTCAGAAATATTAGAAAGCTTTTTACATAGTACGTTAAATATGTAGAATCAAAATGATATTTTCTTAAAGGTTGAGGATCCAAAATAAAATTACCCCAAGTCTTTTATGTCTCCTTCTTATTCGCCTTCTTTTGCGTTCACAAACTAACAATAGCCACCCTTCCCCAGAGTTGTTGGCTTGTTGCTGTATCTCTATTCGTCTGAATCTGCGTTCACGAGAGAGATGAATCAGAACCTTTCGATCGATCCAAACAGTGGTTTCTGCTTACAAACCAAAACTTACCATAGCCTGCGACCTGACATTCCTCTCCCGCCGTCTTCTCAATCTCTCTCCATCACGAAATATGCTTTCTCTATCCTCCGCTCTGTCAGCACCACCACTTCCGATACAACGTTTCTCATCAACGCAACCACCGGTGAAAGACTCAACTACGGGGAATTCCTTCACCAAGTTCACGCTCTCTCCCTCTCTCTTAAAACACGATATTCTCTTTCTAGAAATGACGTCGCTTATATTCTATCCCCTCCCACTTTTCACATCCCCGTCCTCTACTTCTCTCTTCTCTCACTTGGCGTCGTCATCTCTCCAGCCAACCCGCTCAGCCCCAACTCAGAAGTATCTCATCAAATCCAGCTCAGCAAGCCTTCCATAGCTTTCGCCACGTCACACACCTCACAAAACCTTCCCCCTAATCTCCGCACGATCATGATTGACTCGCCTGACTTTCACGCATTGTTAACTCAAAACAAAAATGACGTCGTTAACTTCGTGAATTCTAGTCCTACCGTTAACCAGTCCGATTCAGCATGCATTCTTTACTCTTCCGGAACAACCGGAAAAGTCAAAGCCGTCTTGTTGACTCACCGGAACGTAATCGCGTTAATTGCCGGGTACTACCATCTCCGGTCAAAAATTGATCCAAATGAATCGCCACCGCCGCATCCGGTTTCGGTATTCACGTTGCCTCTGTTTCATGTGTTCGGTTTCTTTACGTTAGTGAGAGCGGTCGCTCAGGGTGAGACTATGGTGTTGATGGAGAGATTTGATTTCGAGACAATGCTGAAGGCTGTGGAGAAGTATCGAGTCACATACATGCCAGTTTCCCCGCCGCTAATTGTGGCGTTCATAAAATCGGAGTTGACTAAGAAGTATAATCTTAGTTCGCTTCAGGTGCTTGGCAGCGGTGGCGCCCCACTGGGAAAGGAGGTTGCTGAGAAGTTCAAGGAGAAGTTTCCCGACGTCGAGATTGTGCAGGTATTTGATAATCAATCATTTTTTGATTCTGATATGGATTACTTCTTTTTATTGCACTATTAATTGCACCACTTGACGAAGGTTGTTGATTGGTACTCATGACCAATTCTTTGGTGAAGACTGTATGAATTGCTTTCAATGGCATGAATTAAATATGTGTAGTTCCTTGTATTGGTTTTTATTGTGTCATAAGGTTGAACTTTATTGGCTCCGGAACAATAAAGTATGACGGATAGTTGTAAGTGTACGGAATATTTGGAACATTCTAAAATCTAAATTATTCTATTAATAAAAAATAAAGAAAGGTAAAATTGACAGCGTGTTTACGAATAGGACGTGTGATAACCGGTTCCGGATCCTGTAACTGCTATAACTATATATTATTCTCCTACATCCTATTTCGTTCTCACCAGGCACATGAAGAAGAAAAAATTCATGACAGATAAATCCTTTGTCTCATATATATTTATCTGTTTGTTTATTTTTCCTATGAAATAATAGTATGAGAAGAAGAACTACTGAAGCCTATGCTTAAAAGTTCATTAAATCTTAAAAACTCTGTAAAGTGACTTAAATACTTCCATAAATTCTACTAAAATCCATATGTTCTTCTTCATATGTAATGGACCCTAGGGCCTGTAATGGACTGCATATGTTCATCTGTGTCATAAACTTTTTGCACTTTGTGTCACAATGGTCAGCTGTGACTGCAAATTAAACATTTTAATGGCAGCATGAGTTCCTACCTTTTAGCTGTTGAGTGGTGATATTTTTTTCTCTGCCTTAGGGATATGGTTTAACTGAGAGTGTAGGAGCGGCAGCAAGGACCCTAGGGCCTGATGAGACGAAGCGGCATGGTTCTGTTGGTCGTTTAACTGAATTAATGGAAGCAAAGATTGTTGATCCAGTAATTGGAGAAGCTTTACCTCCGGGCCAGAAAGGGGAGTTATGGTTGCGGGGGCCAACAATCATGAAAGGTAATAGAATGACAAGATAAAGACTTGTTTGAATAAGACTAATTAATGAAAAGTAGCTGCCACATGAACTTTTGAGGTGAAATTGATCTTCAGCTTCCCGTCAGATCTGCCGACTGGCTTTGCATGTAATCACATAAAGTGCATGCAACAGGGAATCAACAAATCTCAATTGGCGACTTGCTAACTTCTTCTCTGTTTGAAAATGTACTGGGAGTTATTTCGTCTTTTTAGAGGGGCTACTAGACTTCGTACCGGTTGGTTTTAGAAATCTCACCTCCATATTTCTGTACAAGAAGGCTTTGCCTGACTTGTGTTGTCATCTTAAAGGCAATTAAGTACAAAGTTCATTCATTCTTTGATAGACTGAGAATCGCAGGTCTCGAGATGCATATGCCTGGTTGTACAAAACTTTCTGAGTAATTCTATTGTGTGCAGAGAGCCTGTTCAGCGGATAGATAATGTTGAATGTAATATGAAGCATGATTTCTCATTTTCTTGGATTAACCTTACTTTGTGTTAACCTCACTTCGCTTTTTCTTGATCTCTATGCATCTCCAGTCATTTGTGTTTTTGTGCCTGTTATCGATTGTCACATCTAAATGCCCTTTACTGATTGAGGTCATGAGCATTTTCTATGGCAATTAGCTGCACCAAGTGGTTGACTTATCATTTCTAGATATTATTTCTTAGACCTAGCTACTCTCCTTTTATTTGTAATAATTATTTTATGAAAATCTTGATTTCACCGAAGTCTTATTGCACTTATGTTGGTCTATGAAAGTTATTGGGATAGTCATTTGCCACTAGGTCCATTAAATAAATGGGAAAACCTATTAGTGTACTTTTTGTCATAAAGAAGTATCAGGCAATGTAAGTTAGGTTCTTCTCAAAGGGATAGATCGTTGGAGATGGATTAGTAAGGATGGTTTCAATGACGTAATCATGAATTTTTCATATGAAAATATGCTCATAATTTTACGCTTACTATTGTCTCATAGATGCTTGGATACTCCTTTTCCAGGGTTTTATTTTAGGTAGTAGAAGGCAAGCCATAATCTCTGAATAATGCCATCTCGTATAATTATTTCATTTCACTACAGTTTTTTGGAAAATCAAACAATTTTAAAGCCTTTTTTTTATTAAGCTTTTTGTTTGATTGGCATAATGGTGCGGTTAGCGCAGGCTATGTCGGAGACGACAAGGCAACTTCTGAAACCTTGAATTCAGAGGGCTGGTTAAAGACGGGGGATCTTTGTTATTTTGACTCTGATGGTTTCCTCTTCATTGTAGATAGGTTAAAGGAATTAATAAAATACAAGGCGTATCAGGTGATCTAATGATACTGAATCTTTACCATCTTGTTAGTTTGTGATGGATATATGATCATAGGTGGATAATGTCATCTCATTTTATATGGAATATTCTCGCAGGTTCCCCCAGCTGAGTTGGAACATTTACTTTTATCTAATCCTGGAATTGCTGATGCTGCTGTGATCCCGTATGTACTTAGTGTCATTATCTTTCTTTGTTGAACACATCTGCATGTAATTGATTGTGTTTACCTTTCATGATGTTTGATATCATAACAATTGCTAGATGCTACTGACTTTTATGCTCTAAATCACGTCTATCAACAAGCCATTCTTCACGTTACTTTTGAGCATCATATCTAATGTTATGCTTTGTGGGATAAACTATCCTGATATCACTGTGGTCTAACTTCCAAATTTGTTGGAATTTTTGATCATTTGTTCTGGACAACTTTCTTCTTCTTCAAAGACATATATTTTTCCTTTTCTACTTAATTTACAGCTTAAGATGGATATGAAGAAAGTAAAGTATACGAGTGGAAATAACATCAGAATGATTTGTTTTCATTTTTAAAGTATCGCTTCTCTTTCCTCTGAAAATTGGAAGGATGATACAAATCAGATAAGACTTGTAGATCCAGCTGCTGATGGACTAGTTCTACAATTTGTTTTGTTGTTGCATAGTTCTTAAAGTGGACTAACCCATGCCAATTGGAATTTGTTTTTTTCTCAAGCAGGTATCCCGACGAAGAAGCAGGGCAGATTCCCATGGCCTTTGTGGTGAGAAAACCTGGAGGAAATATCACTGAGCCTCAAGTAATGGATTATATTGCAAAACAGGTATGATCCTTAATACCAATATTACAGCATTTGTTGGAGTTAAATGCATGTATTGATGCTTGCATTTCGTCGATTTTGTTCAAAAATATTTTGTATTATGTTGACTTGATGATGCATAAAGCTAGAATTTGATGATTGATGTTTTTTTACAGCATAGCATTATGGCAAATGGTTGGATGTCTTTCTATCTAAATTGTATATATGTGTGAGGCAAATGGTTTGCGTGTATACAGTCTAGGAATGTCCTCATCGGTTATTTTTTATCAACTACTGGAATTATGAACAGCTCAATCTTTTTAACACGAAATTGTTACACATAAACTTTGATATATTGGTTTAAACTAATGCGCTAGGTTTCCTTTAGGGCCATTCAGTCACTTCCTGATTGTAAAGTTATCTAAACGGATTACGTGGTAACAATTTGGTTCGTTGGGATATGGTTTTGCCTTAACTGTAAGTAGACGGTAGTTATAATTTATTTTTCAAAAACCTTATCTTCCAAGGAAACAGAATACAGATGAAGTTTTGATCCTTGATTGACTGTTTATCATTGGATGATGGGGAAAAATATAAAATCCCTGACCTATGAATATGAAGCTTGTGATCTGAGTCTACTGTCTAAATTTATTGCTTATTCCATTGTCTGGTATATAGTCTTCCGTTTCATACTAATGTTTTGCTTTTGCTATATTTATTTTATGAAGCACCGATACTGTCAATCTTTTTAAAAACTAGTTTAATGGTTTCCTTGTTTAGGTGGCACCCTACAAGAAGATAAGACGCGTTGCTTTTATCAATTCTATTCCAAAATCCCCTGCTGGAAAGATTTTGAGGAGGGAGCTGGTCGGTGTTGCTCTCTCTGGGAATTTATCCAAATTATGATGGTTCGTTATTTTTGAAAATAACCCATATTAAAGAGATTACTATTTAATATTCAATTATATTACTTTTCTTATTCCATTAATAAATAATAAAAGCGAAAGTAAGTTATACATACGTTGGCGATGATACGCATCTCTAAATCTGAATATTAAGCTTGATGCGTTTCGTTTTATCTTGACTTTCTATTAGTCACAACTTTGCGATAATGCCGAAAGGGATCTTCAATGTTGTCGATGCCACAATTGATTTATTTGTTTATTTACTTTTTTTACGAATAAATTGGACACCGTGGATTAATAAATTATAAATCAGAAGTATTTGTTCTGCTCTTGAGACTCTTGTATTCGCTGTCCTGTAAGACGGATTGATTCAGTCTTTGATTTGAATCTTTGTTAATGGCTGGAAAAAACGGCAGCTGTGTGATTGATCCTAACAGTGGATTCTGTTCAGAAACTAAAACGTTCCACAGCTTAAGACCGACCGTTGCGCTGCCTCCCTCGTCTCAACCTCTCTCTATCACACAATTTGTTCTCTCTCGACTGCGATCTTCCACTTCCGCCACCACGTTTCTAATTGACGCCATCACTGGTCAACGACTAACCTACGCTGACTTTCTCTGCCAAATCAACTCCCTCTCCCTCTCCCTCCAGAAACATTATTCTCTCTCAAAAAATGATGTTGCTTTCATTCTCTCCCCTTCCTCTCTTCATATTCCTATACTTTATTTCTCTCTCCTCTCACTCGGAGTCGTTATTTCTCCCGTCAATCCTCTCGACTCCAACTCAGAAATCTCTCACCAAATCCAACTCAGCAAACCTTCCATCGCATTCACCACTTCATGCGACTCACACAAACTCCCGCCAAACCTTCGTACAGTACTCATCGATTCATCCGAGTTCATCTCCTTATTATCAACTCACAACCAAAAAATCGGAGTTGATTTAACGAAGTCTATGCCGGCAGTAAATCAGTCTGACTCTGCAGCCATTCTTTACTCTTCCGGAACTACAGGAAAAGTCAAAGGTGTGTTGTTGACTCATCAAAACTTAATCGCGGCAATGGAGACATTATGCCACTTCGAATCCGAAATGAATCCGATTCGGTTATTGGCGCTGCCCCTCTTCCATGTTTACGGCTTTCTAGTGATATTGTCGGCGGTTGCTCTTAATGAGACCCTGGTCTTGATGGTGAGGTTCGATTTTGCGATGATGTTGAAGATTGTCGAGAAGTACAAAATTACAAAAATGCCGGCTACGCCGCCGATAATTGTGGCATTAATAAAATCAGAATTGACTAAAAGCTATGACCTTGGATCGCTCCGGTTCCTGCGCAGTGGTGGCTCGCCGCTCGGAGAGGAGGCAACCGAGAAGTTCAAGGAGAAATTTCCCCATACCGAGATTGTGCAGGTAGGTAGTGAGAATTATTTTAATATTTTAATTTTTCTTTGTTATCTATCTCAAAGCTTTTTGCTTCTCTTTTCATCTATTTTATAGAACTTGAGAAATGGTGTCCGTATTTCACGATGAATTAACAATATAGATTCCTCTGTGCAAACTATAACTATCAAGTATAAACTGAGATGAGATTATAGAATTGATTAAATGAAAACACAGAATCAATGCTCTCTATAAGAACTATGAGAGATAAACTGATACAATATAATGGTATTGATTGGATGTTTGTTGATCAATGTAATATATGACAATTAATATTACAATATCACAATATCACGTAAGTTTACTTTTTATAATTAGAGTTATATCTTTAGTATTACTGTATTGGAGGCAGTAGTTGCATTTATTTATTTTTTATTGTTGCTAGCGGATTATTAAAACTGAAAGTGACAAGCGTGTCACGATCACTCTAATTAATTATTTTTTATTGATTTTTTTAGAATCTATTGATACTTTAGTTCTATGTGTTGATATATTAGCTTATTTTGAATTCACAAGGGAGTGAAATAAGCATTTATGAAATTTTAACACTAAAAGATGATAATGTAACAGATATGATTCTAATGAATGCGGATGATTAGTACTCAACTTAACGTGAATGCAAAACACAGTTAAATGAAGATAGCAAGGGATAGAGATGTGCAAATAACATTTATAGTAGTTAAACAAACTGTCTACGTCCACTCTTTTGGTTTGTTTTCACACTGAGGTTTTGTTATTTACTTGTTTCTTTGGGTCAAGTGAAACCGCCTCAAAAAGCCGAGCTTATAACTCCTTGTGGTGAACGACAACTGAATACAACTGCTTTTTTAAATCGAGTAAAGTGTAATCTATAATCTTCTTTTTTATATAAGTGAAGTGAAATCTAAAAATTTAAATCAAATAATGAATGAATCTTTCACAAGAGTAGATGGACAATAATGCTCAGTATAAAGTTTCTCTCACTAGAAAAGTATAAAAATTTTGCTCTTTGTTCTCAATTCTCTATCTTAGCTTGCAATCACGTTGTTCTTGATTGATTCACCACTATGTTCATTGGAACATGGCTTTTAAAGTTATGAGAGATTTCATCCAATGGCTCTCTACTTTCTAATAAATGCTCCCATTAAATACTGTAGAAGTTATCCTTATAGTTGATTTTTTCATAATATATCAATACTTTAACTCTATGTGTCAATACATTCGCTCATTTGAATTCACATATCGACCTTCTTTACTTTCAAATTGATCCTTCGTTACGTATCGAACTTTTCTTCATATTTGAAAATTTTTAATTCCAATGTGTCAATACTTCCATTCATCTTCAAAACTAAATATCGATCTCCTTTACCTTAGTGTCAATGTTTGATTACATATCATACTTTAAAGTTTTTGCAAATATCATGTATCAATACTTTAAGCCCATGAATCAATACTTTTGTCTATCAGATATGTATATCGACCTTTTTTCTTCAGATGTCGAGCTTCTTGACCTTTTGTCTTTGTTTGGATTTCTGAATCTCTTTCTTCAACAAAAAATGTCGATACCTTAAATCAATGTGTTGATACTTTTGAGTCTTCATTCAATGTGTTGATCTTCTCTTATGCTAGTATCTATCTTTTCTTTTTTGGTGTCAAACTTTTTGCTGTAAGTATCAATCCGTTCCCTTTATGTATTAATACTTTTAACCTAATACTTTCTTTTTTTAACCAAAATGTGAGTGGAACAATTGTTCTATGAAATTAACCTATATATTCATATCAAATCAATTTCATTATCAATGCAAGTTTATTACTGGTATAACAATAATCAATACAAATTTATTTACCAATCAATTAATCAAATTTCTGTTTATTAAACCAATTTGTTCAATAAGATTAATCATTTCTTCATCATTAAAAACATATATTAGGTTATCACAATCTAATTAATTTTACATCTTCTTGTGGAATAAAAAAAATTAAGAGATTGTTTTTTGTCACATTAATTTTGTAATTTTTTTATTTGTCTCGGTATAGGATTGGGTGAGTCTAGGCTGTGTGAACTTACAAAAAATGAAAAAAAGAAAAGGAAAAAGAAAAAAGAAAAAAATGATATAAACTCGTCTAATCTAATGTATAGGGCATTTGGTTAGCTATTACTGTGATCGAACGTACAAACAGACTTATGATTACCTGCTGCCTACTGGCTGGCGAGTGCTGATTTCTTATTCTTTTATCTTAGGGATATGGTTTGACGGAGAGTGGAGGAATAGCTGCGGGGATGATGGAGCCTGACGAGACAAAGTGGCCTGGTTCTGTTGGTCGTCTATCTAAGCTAATGGAAGCCAAGATTGTTGATCCTTTAAGTGGAGAAGCTTTACCTCCTGGCCAGAAGGGGGAGCTGTGGTTGCGAGGGCCAACAATCATGAAAGGTAATAGAAAAAGAAGCAAGGACTGTCATTTCTATAACATTGAAGAGTCAAATAATGCAAATCGTATGGTACCAATTGCCTTATTGTACTTGTATGGTGTCAGCACATTCATCTGACAATCGAGAATTGGATATTCATTTTGCCATAAAGCCTATGAAAACAGTTGGGAATTACATTAATTTTCTGTCATATGGAGCCTTTGAGGAGGTGGTGTGTTCTATTCTTTACCAACATATAATTTATTGAGAGGTATACATCCATCAAATGATTCAAGTGGTTGGCAGATGATATTATCGAGAATCAGTTAGTATTGAGGCTTTTGTTTCTAGGTATAATAAATTTGCTGTTTGAATGGTGCCCTTATCTCTTCATCCGAGTTCATTTAGACCCAATGATTATCAGGCTTCTTTCTCCTATTAGTGGGATGATGGTGTTAATGCAGGTTACGTAGGAGACAACAAGGCAACTTTTGACACCTTGGATTCGGATGGATGGCTAAAGACAGGGGATCTTTGTTATTTTGACTTCAATGGTTTCCTCTTTGTTGTTGATAGGTTAAAGGAACTGATAAAATACAAGGCATATCAGGTGATTTTATTGCTCTGAGCTTTTCCTGACGGTCTTGCCAAGATGGACTTATGCTTATAAGTAAATTATGTCATCTTAAATTTTATCTGGAATATAATTGCAGGTTCCCCCAGTTGAGTTGGAAAATTTGCTTCGAGCCAATCCTGATATTACTGATGCTGCTGTGATTCCGTATGTAATTAGTATCACTATATTCCTATGACAAACATGTCTGCATGCTCCATATCGTTTGTTTTTCATTGCGCCTTCATGGTGTGTGGCATTGTAATGATTGGTGAAATCTACTATGTATCTCACTATTCCACATACATCTAGAAAGCAATCTTTTGTTTCTTTTGAACTTTTGTTCTTAGAGAATACTTCATGCCACGTTATGTAGAACAACTGTGTTCGTAGATGTCAAATTACCCAGATATCGAGACACTCTAATATCCAAATTTTTATTAGGATTTCTGACCTGTTGTTCACCATTTTTACAACTTCAAGGGTACCAGAAATGGTTTCTCTCCTTCAACTTATTTACTTAATTTTCCAAATAAACGGGTGGTGTACAAAATATGAGTGGAAATGTCATAATAGTGACTCAACATTCTCTCTTTCCTCCTTGTTTACGTCAGTTATGAACTTACAGATGTAAGCTAGATTTGACAGGCTGATACTACGTTTTGTTTTTACTTTTTCCATATTTCATAGTTCTTAAACTGGACTGGCCTGCCGCTGGAGCTGCAAATTGAATTAAGTTTATATGCTATGGTGATTTAGCAGTGCCTGTCTGTCTCTCATCTATTTGTTTTATTGCCAAGCAGGTATCCTGATGAAAAAGCAGGGCAGATTCCCATGGCTTTTGTGGTCAAAAAACCAGGACGCAGCATCACTGAGGCTCAAGTAATGGATTTCATTGCAAAACAGGTATGCGTCTGAGTAAGCTTTCATCCTCCTCCGAATAAGCTTTCATATTCTAGCTAATGCAGAAAAATTCTCTGCTTTGTATATATATTTCGTTGCTCTCTGTTTCATTTATATTTTATACTTGTAATTTGGTATATGCGCATCATTTCACATACCACTTACACTGTCAGATACAGGAGTTTCAAGCTCATGTTTTCATGTGTTGTAGAGTTGTTGATGCACATATATAAATACATGGTGAGTGTATGTATGCATGTATTATTTCAGGTTTCACCCTACAAGAAGATAAGACGCGTTGCTTTTTTAACTTCTATTCCTAAAACCCAATCTGGAAAGATCTTGAGGAGGGAGCTGGTGGGCCTTGCTCTCTCTGGCAATTTATGCAGATTATGATCGTCTGTTATCCTCACTCGCTCACTGAATCTGCTGCCTGCCGAGGAAATCATGCTACTCAACTTTGGGCAGTTGCCAGTTGGGAGGGCAAGAATTGATCATAATTCAAATAAAATAAAAATGAGATATGAGTTGATCATTTTAGACCTAAAAGTTTGTGCCGCATCACATCGCAACTGAAGTTATTTAAAGATTAGGCTCAAAGGAGACTGATTTAGGCCACATTGGGTTAGTCTCAAAGTTTGTAGTCTGTTATGACTCTATAAGAATATTCACATATACTCTTGAAATTTGAAAACCAACCAACCAAGCAAAACATAACGCTATATTATTGAACATGAATAAATATCCTCATATATTTTAGAAGTTGACAGATGCGCCCCTAACAAATAGCTGGTACTTTCTAAGCTTGTTTATTTTATAAAATTTTAATCATAAAAAAAATAAATTTTCTCTATAATTTTTAATATTATATATAAATGTTTGTTAAGTTAGGAACTGAAACAATAGAATTATACTGGACAAACCGGTTGAAAGGGGATGACTTTTCCTTCATTGTTTGCTTGATACCTCATTCCTAGCCCTACCTGTTAAGAATGTCAATTGGATAATCAGATATAGATATTGATTTAATTATATTTATTTTTATTTTATATCTATTATTAATATTTATATTCATATCTATTTTTAATAATATTAAAATTTATATTTATATTGATATAAAAAATGGTTACTACTATGAATATGGATATATGCAGATATCTATATTTATTTTTTCAATTTTTAATTAATTATTTTAAATAACATAAATGTTATTTACTTATATTACAAATATCAAAATTCATTGAAAAAACTAAAAACTAAATATAAATTATATAATAAATTACATATACCTTTTGTGTAAAAGTCAATCAATTATAAATAAAGATGTAATACTAAAAATTTACAAAAAAAATCATTAAATATTCTCAAGAATTTAAAATATAATATATTCATGTCTAATATAAGTACTGACTTCAGTTTTATAAAATTTATTTTACAACATTTTTATTATAAATTTCTAATGTAAATAAAAATTAAATCACCATCATTTTTTGTTTAACTATAAAATTTAAAATCACAACGTTATTTTATAGAAGCTCAAAACAATATCGTCTTTTTTTATAGTTTTCCTCTTTAGTGCGTGCACCGCAGGGGATATGCATCACCAAAAATTGCTAACAATATACTATTCTATTGCATTTCTCTTTCTCTCTTTAATCTCAATTTTTGACCATCTCATCTTCCTTTTCGGTTGTCCACGGGCTCACTGTCTCTCTACTCCACCAACACTAGTTTCACGAAGATTTTACTTGCCATCCACCACGACAGCGTGTCCTCTTCACATACCGACTTCTTTATGTCAGTTGTCGACACTGCTGCTGTGTTATGGCTGCGTTCTGCATATTTTTTGCAACTTTGTTACTAGGCTGCTGCCTTTTGTAGATTTTCTACTGTTTTTCTATTTTATTGCAATCCTTTTGTGAATCGAAGATTGCATAATCACCTATTAGGATATTGCTCATCTTTAATTTGGGTCCTGTTGTTGGCTTATTGCTTCTCTAATTTTATTTTTGTAATTTTCCTAATTTTCTGTAATTGTTTTTGCAGTGTTGTTCAACAGTTTTTGCATTGGTTTGCTTTTGTTTCTGCACCTTCTGCACTGTTATTTTTTGCATTGTTTATGCACTGGCTCACTGGTGATCTTATGAAAATTGCTCTTTCAAATGGGTTGATCAAGTTTAGGAAAAAGATGGTAATGGTGGCGTACAGGATTAAGCTGCATGGACCTTTCCATTTTGCTATAACAACTTTATAACATCATTCTTTAAGCTGAGTGAACTTGTTCGTTTTGCTAACACAGCTTCATAACATCATTCTTTAAGCTCCGTGGACCTTTTCGTTTTGCCGTGCCAGTATAACATTATTCTTTGCGCTGTTGTCTATCCTACAGCAACCATTGATTCAGAAGAAGCTGGTGAACAAACTCTGATAGCTCTTCATCATATGACGATTGGAACAATGCTAAAAAGACATCGCCATCCCTCATTCACCCCCGGGAACCGTGCACGCCACCAATCTTTGTTCATCGTCAGAAACTGCGCGTATTTGAGCATCGGCAAATCCAATCTACTCAAAGCTGTTTGGATTATTTTTTGGCCAAGCTTCGTTCTTCATCGTCAATTTCCTTGCTGTTTGCTGGAATCGAAAATCTTATCCTTAGATGCCACCATCATTGTTGTCACCATCGATTATTGCCTTACATTTGGTGTAATAGCTTTAGGGAACGATTGCGGCTTTGGTTAGTTTGGGAAACTTCACCATTTTTCAAGTTTCTTCTGTCTATTTATAGCCTCGGGATCATTAGTTGTCATTACCTTGAAAAAATTGCCTATACTTTAATCTCAGAATCTCGTCTAGCCAATTTCATGATCTAGATTCCAAATATGTTGAATTTGTCATTTAATTTGAAAGCATAACCCTTTAAATAAATACCTCGATGATTGTATTCAAGTGGTTTAATATTTTTCTCACGTGCAAGTTTGTAAGCCCGCTATAGGATTTTAAGAGCCCATGGACTTGGGTATCTGCCTCACTTAACAAGACAAGAAGTTTTCAATGTCTATACTTGAATGTCAGAATCTGGCATGATGTAGATTTCAAATATATTAAATTTGTCACTTGATTTAAGTTTAAGCCTTTAGAGAAGTACCTAGACAATTGTATTTAAGTGGTTTAATATTCTTTTCAGGTGCAAGTTTACAAGCCTGATTTGATTTAATAGGTTATAAGAATTTAATAGCCGATGGCGGTATTTCCCTCAGATGACAAGATAAGAAACTTGAGGTGAATAGATATGATTTAATAGGTTACGAGCATTTAAGAGACCAGGAAGCCTAAGGTGAATGGGCTTAGGGAATTTAAGAACCATAAGCCCATAGGATTTAATTTTAAAGATCCTCACATGATAAGACTAAAAGCCTGACGTGAATGGGCTTGGAGAATTTAAGAGCCCATAGGATTTAATTTAACACAAGAGGTAAGATTTAGTCTGATATCAATTTGAATTTGTCACTCGACCTAAAATCTTAATCCTTTAGATAAAGGCCTAGATAGTTGTATTTAAGTGGTTTAACATAATATTAATATTACCTTATCTTATTGGAATTATTATTGTATGTTAAACATATTTGATAGTGTTTGGATATTTTTATCAAGGTTCAGTATATAGGCCCAAGTCCATCATACGGACATAGTCCTCCTTATAAACTCTTGAGTACGACGATATTTCGAGATCTCTTTCTGTAACACTGAAAATAATAGAATCATTTCGGATAAATCATCCGAGGTCATTAATCAGAAAATCTTTCTTGAACTATTCATCGTCAGAAATGGCTATTCAAAACTCTGTCCTAGGGGTTCAATCATGCATATACTGTGCATGACATCGGAGCTTCGGGACAACTGTAATATGGACAGCATCTACAATACTGCTATATGGTGTCATCAAAGTCTTGACACATCTCCAGAAAACGTATCGGGAATCTAGAGACTTATGTTTTGGGAAATTTGGAGGCTCTACATAAGGGATTATGTGCTCAGGGTCTCAGGGTATAGGTGGTAAGGAACACTACCACGATGTCCATGTCCCGTGATTTCTGCGACAGGCTTTTAGGACATGTCAACTGTACGATGACACGTGTTTGTAGATACGGAATTCTATGATTCTAATATAACTGAATCCAGGAATAATGGGAGGTATATTCTAACTTTTAGAGAGAACTTTTTTATAGACTCACACAACACATAGTAGAGAGAGAAACACCCAGACACACACGATTCTCTGAATTTTTCCTCCGATTTTATCTCGCTCTCTTCATTCTCACACACAAGCAAAACCCTCACTGACTTAAGTATCTGAGGGTTTTCATCGAAAAACCGATTTTACCCTTGAGGTTCTCATTATTTTGCAGTTTACAAAATCAGAGCTCAAGGAAGAAGACAAGCTAGTGCCATAGGTTGAAGACGACCACAACTTCTCGCATCAACATTTGGCGTCGTCTGTGGGAAACTGAACAAAAAGCTAAAAAAAACAAAAACAACAACAACCAACTCTGGTAAAGAGGCGGGGAACCCTTCTGTTAGACCCCCGTTCGATAAAAAATAAGCCAACTAGAGAAGTAAAGAACAGATTCTGTGAGTTCCATCAAGAGGTGGGACACTTCACAAACGATTGTTACGATCTCCATAATCAAATTGAGGTTTTGGTTAGGAATAACTACCTAACCAAATTTGTGATTCAAGATGATGATAGAGCCCAAAACTCGAGACAGGCTCATAGGCTCAACAAGGCAATGGTGATTACAGGAGGTCCCACGTTGACTAGAAATTCGAATAACTCTCAAAAAAATTATTCTCGATATTCTCTTCCAAGCACAAACATTGAGCCACAAGTGTCGAATGTACGTGCAGAAAAGAAGTCAAGAGTGGCCTCAATCCTGATACTGTTTACGGACGAGGATGAGTGTGGAGTTTATTACCCCCACGATGATACTCTGATTGTTACACTGACGGTAGGGACTTCTCAGGTCGGTAGAATATTGATTGACATAAGGAGTTCCATCGACATTATTTTCAAAGATACCTTGGATTGCTTGGGCATCGAGGATCTAAGGTTGAGACCTATCGAGACTACCCTGCATAGATTTCGAGAATCATGTGTATATCCACTAGGAACGGTGTAGTTACCAGTAATAATGGGTGATAGACCATATCAGAAGACTATTATGATAAAATTTCAGGTCGTCGATTTGAAGATGCCATACTCCATGATTGTGGGGAGGCCATTCCTCAGATCTACAAAAGCAATGGACAACGTTCATTATATGAAGTTGAAGTTTAGAGCAGAAGATGGAATCGGGGTTGCAAGGGAAAATCAAAGAGAGGCCCGATCCTGCTTTGCCATCGCTTTAAGGAATTCTTACTGTATCCATAAGCGCCCATTAGAGGGAACAACTGAGGGACATGTAGAAGGTGATCAGTAGGAAGAGCCATTGGAAGATGCAAATAAGGAGATGGGCCACAGTTTAAGGAGTCGTCATCTCCCGAGCCAATTGAAGAGATGGAGTCAGTTATTGTGGATGACAAGTGGCCCGAGAGGTCTGTGAAGATTGGGTTTAATTTGACCCCCCAGTACAAGGCGTCATTGATTAAAGTATTAAAGCAGAATGCCGATGTATTTGCTTGGTCCCATGATGATATGCCAGGAATCAGTGCTGGATTATTTCTTATCGATTGATGGTAAGCCTAAATTTCAAGCCTGTAGTCTAGAAGAGGCAAACATTCAACTCTGAAAGGAGGGAGGCCATCAAAACAGAAGTCGACAAGCTTCTGAAAGTAGGGTTCATCCGAAAAGCAATACCCCGAATTGATTACAAATACGGTGATAGTGAAAAAGGCCAATGGAAAATAGAGAATGTGTGTGAACTTTACCGACTTGAATAAAGTTTACCCAAAAGATAGCTTTCCTCTTCCAAAGATTGATCAGTTGATAGATGCCATGGTAGCTTAAGAGCTCCTCAACTTTATGGATGCTTTCTCGGGATATAATCAAATCAAGATTCATGAACCCGACCAGAACAAAATTGCATTCGTCACTAACCAGAGGCTGTATTATAACACAGTCATGCCCTTCAGATTAAAGAATGCAAGGGAAACATTCCAGAGGTTAGTCAATAAGGTTTTCAAACCTTTAATCGGGTCAACTATAGAAGTGTACGTAGATGATATGATCACAAAATCTGTGAAGGCCTAGGATCATGCCAGACACTTGGAGAAAACCTTCTCTTACTTGAAATTAAATCTCGAGAAATATTCATTTGGAGTTGGAGCTAGAAAGTTTCTCGGGTACATAGTCAATGAACAAGATATTGAGATCAATCCGCAAAGGTTAAGGCTATTCTAGATTTGAAACTCCCGACCACAATAAAGGAACTTGATCTCAATTAGATTATGTACCCAAGTATAGGTAGTCTTGTTATAATATAGTCTGGTGAGTCCAAGTGTCGTATCCACAGGGAGTGTTTTTTCCAAGAGTCCAATTGGGTTATGTCCAAGCCA
>JAVXUL010100687.1:12500-20038 GCA_035590515.1 Trichilia minutiflora | reverse complement strand
TAGTAGTCATTTTTCTTCCTTGATCTTACAAGGGGAAGGGGGTGACCCGGACAATCTCTTTCTTTCCTTCTTAAGAAGGAAAGAAAACCTCAGTGGGGCGTGCCCCAACCATAATCCAAGCTGGCCCAATGAGAAGAGACCCGCCCTCCCACTCTCTCTCATTTATTCAGCGAAAACCTACATAACGGGGGCCCTTCCGTTCAGAGGTAGCGAATCTACTTTCTTATGTTTTCGGAGGGGATCCCTGGCATGACCAAGTCCAAAGTAAAACATAGTAATTCTTCTTCCCATCATCAACAGACTAGCCCCGAGAATGGCATTAATTATGTTGGAGGAAGGGAATGGGAAGTGGAAAGAGGAGAAGTAAAGAGCACAGCCGCGGTCAAGATCGCCATTAACAGAGTTGTACCGACTAAGTACATAAATACCTTTTGGCGGCAAGAGCCATTCGCCACGACAGACTCATCTGGGACATCAGGAACCGTGGATGGGGGTTCTAGATAAAAAGGGATTCTCTCTATCGCTCCGGGGGTAGAAGGATAGGGCACACTCGAAGAAGGGCTAGCAGCCTCCAGAGAGTGAGAAGAGCTAACTTCTTCCATAATAGTTGAATAAAGATTTTGTTGGCCACCACTAATTCCCACATTTTCAAATAAACCGCTTAAGATAGCATCCTTTACGGCGTCAAATGGCATATCCCTTATCACACTATTAAGTGATGTCATTAATAAATCGGGATTTCGATTTCATTTTCTAGCGACAACCATAATTACACAACCTAGTTTATTGATGACAGGATTTACAACGAATGGTAAATTATTAATAGGTGTAGAACGCGTGGGAAGATATGGGGAGAAATCTATCCGTCGCCTACATTGAGGGGAAGAAAGACTTCGTTTACTACCTTTACATCCGCGGATTCTAGCCGAGTCTGTTCGAATAACACGTAGCAACCCACGCTCAGGAGAAATGCAAAGGTTCTCTCTCTTTATACCTTGACTTTCTGTTAAAGGACCATAGAAGGATTCGACACCTTCCAGATCTTTAATTATTTTAAAAGGATTTGGTTTAACATAATTTTTCTTTTTTAAGAAAGGCTTATGAATGAAGTTAGCTTTATCCATGAAAGAGAGATTCTCGAATACCTTTTCTTTATTATTAACAGAAAGTGGATATACAAAGTCTTTTCTTGGAATAAGTCTTCTATTACTAGAATCAGATTTCATATTTACCGAACCTAACTTAAAAAATAGATTTTTTATCATGTTCCTGCTCATATCATATGATAAGTAAAACCTTGGTTTTTCCGTAGGGTGCCTCTAGTATATCACCGTAGGGTGTCGACCATATGGTCTCATAGTCTAATTTATACTTAACACCTGTTATGAGAGGTTCTCGGTAACGCCAAACCGAGTACATTCAACAGGAGACTGGCATCGAATAGAGATGACATTTTTAAGAGAGTGTGAATCTCTCTATTTAAGAAAGCGTTCTGTTCTCTATTCTTGGGATTTTCTAATGTGCCGTACCCTAGTATAAACCTACTGATGAGACCCTCTAGCATAGTAACTAGAGAACGACATTGTTTTTACTCCATAGGGGGGAGATAATAGGTAGAGTACTTTTTCCACTTGACAATCCCTTTCCATATCATTATATAGGCATATATATATAGGATTCACGACTGACGACGCCCTGTGTACTGTAAGCAAGTTACTCCTCCACCAAGGGCATCCCCAGTAGCATTAGCTAGTTATATGCAAATGACAGCCAAGGAAGGAATCGGGCCGGTAAAGAAGACTGGAACCGATGTTCCAGATCATTACGAATCCTAAGCCAACTGAGTTATTTCGTTTGGTGTGGGCATCAGTTTCAGTTGTTGTAAATTATCGATGAGAAAGGTATTCTTATGGGAACTTATCAATAAAGTTACCCTTTTTTTTGGAAAGACTTAAGTTAAGCTCAATCGCAGCTTAACAGGCTCGCTCGCTGCATCCTTCTTCTTTTAAGAGTTCTTTCGAAGCCGAATAGCTAGTCGGGAGTCCGAGTTCAAACTAAAAAGGAAAGGGATCGGGCAGGAAAAGCCCTTTGATCCCGTGTGGAAGGGAAGGGCGCTTTTTCTTTCAAGATTCTCATATTTCATTTCCCTTAGGGCAGATTCAGTCCCATTGGTTAGTCGGCTGAGGGTGCCTCCGTACAAGTATGCCAATTGGAGTCCTGAAAATTAGCCAGATTCTCGATACATACTCTCTTCGTTCGTGGGCAACCCCGGCACAGCGCCTAGCTCTATAGTAAACAACCTGATAGCGAGAGTGCTGGCTAGTGCACGTGTCCCAGAGAAAGAGAGGCCCTATTATCGTTAACGTAGTAGTTGGGGCCTGGACTGAAAGCACCAAGTCGGAAAGACAAGGATTCTGGCTTTCTTTTCAAAATGAAATTCGTGGCGTGCTTGCCTATCTAGTAGGAGGAGAGTCAGTCTCCCAGCGCCAGGTTGTCCGGTTTCTCGGGGTCAGTCTGCAAAGATGAACTCTTTCCCCTTGACCCACATAGAGGATGACTAAAAGTCTGACACCCCTGGCAGGAAAAGAGATCTCTATCCATACCCATCTTTTTTTTTATAGCTAACTCCCGCTCGCCCCTATCACCCGATACTTCGCTCACTCCTTCGGTTAGCTTGTTGGTTTGTGTGTTAGTCTATTATTAACTCCAAACTGATATAGCTATATAACTCGTATTCCCTTCGGTTTGCTTGTTAGTGAGTTAAAGAAATATTCATAAATGGAAAAGAAAAACCTTCCGATTCGGGGTTTACGCCGTAGTGGTCATGAATATACACCGGCGCTGCTTTCGCGGTCTTGGGAAATGGTTGCTTGTCAATCAACATCTGTTTTCCCTTATCGGGAAACTTCAGCAAGCCTCCATCAATCTTGTCCTGTATTGCGTGGCGGAAGGCTACGCAGTCAGCTGTGGCGTGGCTATTACTGGCATGAAACTAGCATACGGGGTTATGTCCCTTTAGTGTGTCTAACTGGACTTGATGCTCTGGGGACCCAACTAACCCGACTTTTTCCAAGCAATCATAGATCTCATCGGCCTTTGAGACATCGTACGTGAAGTCACGTGGCCGATTGCCAAATCCATTTGCCTGCAGTCCGCTTCATACCAGGCTTGTTCAGCATGGCAGCCGGATTGGGTGGGGCTTTGCGTAGAGCAAGGCAAAGAACTGGCTTAGTGATCTTGATCTCCGCCACCATTGCATCAAGTCCGAATTGCTCTCTGTAATTAAGGCATAGATGCTGCGCAAAGTAAGTTCGAAAAGCGCAGCAAGCGCTCGTGGCGAGTGACCTTGATAGCCAAGTCACCAGAGATCATTGAATTGCTGGAGCGCAGTGTTGTTTTCTTCGCTGGGCTCAAGGTTATCAACAAGACAAGACCGACCCTTGAAAAGGTTAGTATCCACCGGCATTCAAAGATAGGAAAGAGTATATAAATAGCAGGCAACAGCCTCTTAGATGACCATGTATTCTTCCTCCGATTCTGGGCATGGAGATCCAATTTCTGATTCACCTCTTCCAAGGAAGATATTCTATATCTAATTCAATTAGCAGATCAGATGTAGCATTAGTTCTAGAATACACTTTTTTAAAGGTGCGAATGCGGGAAGGTGCCTAGCCTTTACATATGAATCTGACTCTATCCATTCCTTTTGAATAAGGGGTCAACGCGATCTAAAGAGTCTTCTTCACCAGTCTATTGACTCCCGAGATGCTTCTGATTCACTCCGTTCCTGAAAACAGGGCTGGCGCGCCTAACAGGAGATTAGATTACCCGGCATTCGTAGATCACTTCATTCCTTCCCTTACTAATGGGCAATCAGTCCAAGGGGCAATATTCGGTCAATCAGGTTCAGGTTAATCCCGAACAGCCTTTGCTGCTCTCCTTGCTTTAACCTTTCACTGAGGTTAGCTCTCTGGTAAGCGCTTAGTCGGCGTAAGGCTGGTAAAAGTACTATTCTTTTTAACAGTTCAGTTAGACTATTCTTTGGCATTCCCTCTTGCTCTCAGTTCTGGGGGCTTGAACTTGGCTCAGTACACATCATGGTACCGATAGCTTCGGAAGAGTCCATCCATTCTTTTCATCATTCGGAGTCCCCGGCTGGGCTGGTTTTCTTCTCGATAGCCAGATAGCAGACGCTCGCAGAAGACCGAACGACACACCCATCGGCAACTCATTCTTCATTCCTTGAGACCGGGGTGGGGTTACTCATCGGCATGCCTGAAGCCATTGGAGCCCTAACCGCCCTAACAGACCGAGTAGAAGGTAGAAGCTCTTGAGGGCGCCTAGTGAGCCGAGTGCGGAACCTCGAGCGAAGGTGGGGAAAGCTCTTCGAGCGTCGCAATCCTAGGTGAGCAAGTTGAAGCGATAGACGAAGCCCACCGGTCCTTGTCGGGTGTGGTGAATGACCTGGCAGAGGACTTCCGAGCTGCAGTTGATGCTATCAAGAACGAGATTGGTGAGATTAACACCAAGCTCCGATCCAGGGAGGGATGGAGTATGGTAGGATCAAGGTTTCCGAGCCCCGAGCATTCCATTCCGTTTTCGCGGATGAGGTGTCGGGAATGTCTATCTCTACTCTAATAAAACAGCTGATATGCGACATTAGCATATGCGTGCCGTTCAATCAGGTTAGGCTCTTTCGCCTTTCCAGTAGCACCTTGAGAGAGTTCAGTAGGGCCTCCAGCAATCATCTGCGCCCGAGCGCAGTTCAATGCGGATTACACATTTCAAAAAAATGGGGATAGATTCTGCTAAGGGAGAAAGGCTTGCTAATAAACGGAATCGTTCCATAGTTCAACTGACTCCTCGGGTTCTTTTTGACTACGCCGTCAATCTTCCGACGTAAGATATTTCCTCAACGAACGAAATCAGGAGCATAAGAACTCAAACAACTTGTATCAGGACCTAATAAATCCCACTTTTAGTCTGGAGAACCAGCGGAAAGCGTTCAGCTAGGGAACTGCTTTATAAGCAGCTTATAATTGGTTCGGAAAACCATTCTTATTCTTGAAAGCGAGTGAAGACTCTGGGGTACGGTCGTTCATTTATCAAGGGTCAAGTGCTCCTGCCCTAAATAAAAGTAAAACCCTGAGACTGAGCAAGCTGGAGCTACTGATTGAGCATCCGAGAAATCATTACTCATTGCAGCTACAGCTTTAGCCTATTCGTTAACAGGATATCCTACATGATATTTTTCCTCCTATGCCGATCTGCCTTCTCTTCTCCTTGTACTTGGCATTGCTTGCTTCAATAGTCTCGCTACGCCCCTTTAGCAACGACAGGAGTCTTTATTAGCATTATTTTTTTAGTCCACTTCAACAGTCCTTAAAGCGTGCGATCGGCCCTAAGCTAATAAAGAAAATAAAGTTGCGAGATTGAAAGGTCCGAAAGACTAAGCTTCACCCAGTACGCAACTCGGTTTTCCGCCCGAACGAGACCCTAGCGTACGGAAAAGAAAGAAGGGAACTGAAATCCTTGTAGTAAGAAAGAATAAAGCCAAACAAGCCGTTTCACCCCTGACTATAAAGCTTCTTGTGAGGAATAAAAACCTTCTAGCCTTAAGCTAATGGCAGACATAAGGAAGCATTAGTCCAGGCCTAGAAAGAAAGCAAGTCGCTTTATATTGGTTCCAATCCAATTCGTGAGATGGCAGCTTCAGCGGTGCATTGAACCAGTTTTCCTTTTTTGCGCTTATACGCTTTTCTCTGTCTTTGATGTCAAGCCCAGTCCTAGTGACCCCCCTTAACCTTAGGTTTTTACCTCCCCTTATTGGATTGGATCACTCCCTTGGGCTAACTCCATATGGGGATAACTTCTTAAAAAGAATACCAGGAATGAATGTCGGTGGTGCTTGATTTGATAACAACGGCCCTGATAGCTTTTTTTCTCAACTCAAAGAGGGGGTAGGAAGGCAAGAACAGACGCTGTGCCCTCGAGAGGTAAGGTATAGCAGGTTACATACTGGTATTCTTTGACTTCCGGTGACAGGAGCAGGAGGTTAGACTTGGACTTGCCAACAGAGCCCCCAGCAGGCGATTAGCAGTCCCGTAAGCCCTGCCTGATTGGCAATGTCTTCCAAGCGACGTTATGGACACTTCTCTTCTCATCAGCGTGATATGCGCGAGAATGAATGCTCATTTTAAGGAATCGGTAAGCGGATGTCCCATTACAGGGATAGGGTTCCATCAAATGGCTATTTCGACTCGGGAATGAACGAAGTCGCTTCACTTCAAAGTAGAGGTTTGGGGTAACGGTGGACTGAAAGATCCAAGGCCTGAGTGCCTAGGTTGCAGTGGTCAGAGTCGCTGCCGATGAGTTCATCTAGAGTCTTCGATAAGAAAGATAGGAGTATGAGTAAACAGAAGTGAGATGTTTCTTCTGGAACTCGGTTTGAATAATACGGTTCAAAGATCTAGCAATGCTAGAAGAGGAACGTCGTTTTAGGGCGGATAGCAAGCTCATTGAAAGCGAGTATTAATAGCTAAGCATCTAGTGTTAGCAGCGAGTCAGCAAAGTGGATTGGATGCAGGTAAATTATGCTTTACTAGAAAAGAAGATAGCTTTAGCAAAGCTATACTGTTAAAGTATAGTGCTGAGTTATGAATGAACACGAATAGGAGGTAGCAGTAAGGCGAGAAGCCGGCAAGGAAGAAGTTTCAATCGGCCTAACCAGACGAAAGGAGCCAAAGAGCAAGTCAAGAATGAGTTTGGTTGGCAAGGGAAGGAGGTGAGGCTAAGAGTGAACCCAGTTCAGCAAAGAGTTTCAGTGTACGATCAGATCCAGATGGAGAAAGATCTCCAGATCAATCCCTTTCTAAGGTACGAGACCAACGGGTGAGGTTGAAAGGTTAATCCCAATGCCGAAGCACAAGCCCAAACCGATGGCCTTCCTTCCTTACTCCCTAAGTCTCATGAGGGAAATAAAGATAAGAAAGAACAAAGAAATCTGTCGTCCTGCTGAGGCGATACTAAGCACAAAAGTAATGATAATGAATAAAGTTCTTCTTAAGACTCTTTGATGCTTGTTAATAGGTTCTACTGTATGGTGGTATTATAAACCTGAACTATTGAATATATACAATATATTCATATTCGGGTTATACATATACTTTACCACCTGAGGAAGTTTCCTCATTTACTTGACCTTTACATATTTTGGTAGATGACTTGCGCGAAATGAATAAACTAAATATACTTTTAGATACCAAATTATCTAAGTCGACCACTTATTTTTATGATTTAGGAAAGGTGGCATGCCAGCATTTGCCCGGGGAAGAACAGACTCTATTTTTAGACAAATTAGGGGGTGATTTAATTAAAGATATGAATGATATTCATCGTCCTCAACCATTGAGGCTGCACGAAGCCTTGTTCACCTCCTGGGGCCTCTCTTTCTCTCTGCTTTTCTAATAACATCTTCTACACAATTCAATTACGTATCCATATCGTGAGATATATCTTCAATTAGCTCTACAATACTG